>CAUYLG010015426.1:0-39209 GCA_963573385.1 Cacajao melanocephalus
TTCAGCCGTCCAGAAGCTTCCCAAACCCTGTCCTCTTGGGTTTTTATGGAAGCTTCGTTACAGAGGCGTGATTGACAACCATGCAGAAATGTGAATGGACAAAAAGCACGTGATCTAAACCCAGCAAGGCCTGTCTGTTCAAACATTTCTTGGCTTCTGTGCAGCATTCCTTTCTCTAGGGCAGATGTGTCCAATCTTTTGGTTTCCCTGGGCCACATAGGAAGAAGAATTGTCTTGGGCCACACATAAAATACACTAACACTAACAATAGCTGATGAGCTTTTTAAAAAAATCACAAAAAAATCTCATAATGTTTTAAGAAAGTTTACAAATTTGTGTTGGGTCACATTCAAAGCCATCCTGGGCCATATGCAGCCTGCGGGCCATGGGTTAGACAAGCTTGCTGTAGAATATGGGGCAGGACCGATCTGGAATAAGGATCTTTTGACCCACAATCAGATTAGAGTCCTACCTTTGGGAGGTAAAAAGAGGGCAAGAAGCCGGGTGTGGTGGCTCACACTTGTAATCCCAGCACTTTGGGAGGCCAAGGCAGGTGGATCACGAGGTCAGGAGTTCAAGACCAGCCTGGCCAAATTGGTGAAACCCTGTCTCTATTAAAAATACAAAAAATTAACAGGCCATGGTGGCACATGCCTGTAATCCCAGCTGCTTGGGAGGCTGAGGCAGGATAATTGCTTGAACCTGGGAGGCAGAGGTTGCAGTGAGCCGAGATTGTGCCACTGCATTCCACTCCAGCCAGAACAACAGAGCGAGAATCTGTCTCCAAAAAAAAAAACAAAAAAAGATAAAGCTGAAGTCCTCTTTATTTTCATTCCCAGTCCAATTCCCTCTCTACTTTCCCAAAAGTCTGTTTTTATACTTCATATGTATCTGTTTCCAGCTATGAATAATATAAGATACTGTTTTGTGGGTATTTGTAAATAGTTGGTTTTCATGTAGAAAAGATCACTCTGAAGCTTGCTTTTTAATTCAACATTATGCTTTTATGTTTATCCATATTGATAAACTCATTCTAAGCTCATTCATTTAGTACCCATTGTAAATATCATCCATTGTATGATGATACCACTATTCATTTGCCTGCGATGGACATTTAGCTTGTTTTTCACACTGCTGTATGTGTCTTTGTATGTACACATGTAAGAGTTTCTCTAGGGGGTGCACCTAGAAATGGGATAAAGGTAGACGTTTTTACAATTTTACTAGATACTACAAAGTAGCCATACCAATTTACATTTCTCTCAGCACTGGGTAAGAGTTCCTGTTTGTACACATCCCCACCATCACTTGAGATTATCAGACTTTGTAATCTTTGCCAATCTGCTGGGTGAGAAATGATATCTTCCTATTGTTTTTGTCGTTTTACTGACAAATAATGAGGCAAACATCTCCTCTCATAATTATTCAACCAATATATTTTTAAAACTCAGCCAGGTGTTGTGGCTCACGCCTGTAATCCCAACACTTTGGGAGGCCAAGGCAGGAAGATCACCTGAGGTCAGGAGTTCGAGACCAGCCTGGCCAACATGGTGAAACCCCGTCTCTACTAAAACTACAAAAATTAACTGGGCATCGTAGTGTGTGCCTGTAGTCCCAGCTACTAGTGAGACCGAGGCTTGAGAATTGCTTGAACCTGGGGAGCAGAGGTTGCAGTGAGCTAAGATCGTGCCACTGCACTCTAGCCTGGATGATGACAGAGTGTGACTCTGCCTAAAAAAACAAAAAACACAATTACTGAGAAACTCAAGTTATCATTTCAAGAAATTTTGTTCCTTTTAAGTTTCAACAGAACTGAAAGATTGCACTCCAGTTTGATATTTACCAGGTACTTCTGTGCATTGACACCCCACAGGCAAGCCAGGATTGATAGGGAGATAAAAGTAGAAAATGATTAAAGTGGGAAGGACTTGGGATAGATGTAAATAAGAAAGTTAGGTATCTCTTCCTTATAGCTAACTTAGCATCACAGAAATACAGAAAAATGTAAATGTGTTATTCATGAATGTTTATATAGTATTGTAGTAACTTTTCACTTTGTAAAGCACTTTGAAATGCTGGAAAATGTTTCAAGAACTAGTGGACAGAACTCTAGCACAATCCATAGCTGATTCCTCTGGTCTGTCTTCTTATTTTCTCCCAGGTTTGTGGTGCTATTCACAGATGACCTGGGCCACATTTCCCAGTGGAGCTCCATCATGGCTGGGAGTCTCGCAGGCATGGTTTCCACCGTTGTAACATATCCTACAGACCTTATCAAAACCCGGTTGATCGTACAGAACATGCTGGAACCATCGTACAGGGGGCTCCTCCATGCTTTTTCAACTATTTACCAACAGGAAGGGTTCCTGGCCCTTTATCGAGGGGTTTCCCTCACTGTTGTAGGTAAGATGGACCTTTTCACCTTGTCCAAGAAAAGGCTATGTCCTCTGAAATATACAAATGTATTGTATACTTTTGTGAGCCACTAAATCAGTTTTACTGAGGTCAAGGTTGTATGGATTCAACCTACATAGAGCCAATTAGCTTCATTCTATTACATAGTCATATACTCCACTCCTAAACTTTGGGTTTTGTTTTTTTTTCTTTTGAGATGGAGTCTCACTCTGTTGCCCATGTTGGAGTGCAGTGGCACCACCTCAGTTCATACAACCTCTGCCTCCTGGGTTCGAGCGATTCTCCTGCCTCAGCCTCCCAAGTAGCTGGGATTACAGATGCATGCTACCATGCTCGGCTAATTTTTTTGTATTTTTAGTAGAGATGGGGTTTCACCATGTTGGCCAGGCTGGTCTTGAACTCCTGACCTCGTGATCCTCCTGTCTTAGCCTCCCAAAATGCTGGGATTACAGGCATGAGCCACCGTGCCCGGCCTCGCTCCTAAACTTTGGCCAGTTATATCCCCAAGAGGGGAGTAGGACAGAAAGTGGAGGTGACTCAGCAAACTGGTAGGAATGCAATCCTAACCACTTCCCATCTGACTGCAGAAGGAGTCTTCAGTGTGCATACACGTTTTTATGCCATGAGGGCAACTAGGGTAGCAACTGTGTCTCCTGGGGTCTTTGTAAACTTTGCCAGAGCTACACATTTATGGCCCATTTGCAAAATCCAGTAGACTTTTACCCTTTATCTGACCTCAGTTGTAGCATTTGATAAGGTCGATCACCCCTTCTTCTGGAAACTTGGCTTCCAGGAGCCCTCCAAGTCCTGGGTGTCTTCCCATCTCTCTGGCAGCTCTTATCTGACTTACCCAGCCCAATTGGGTCATCTGACACTGCCAACTCCTACATGTTGCTCTTCCCTTCGGCTCCTTCCTTAGCTTTCTTTTTACCCTCCCCTTTAGCTTGCTTCTCATCCTCCAAACCCTCCCTGGGTGGCCTCATCTATGGTAGTGGCTTAAACAAGCGTCACTGTACTCTGTGACTCTCATTCTCTACCTCTTTAGTAACAGTGACCAACTTTTGGGGGGAAGTACTTACCGCATGCCGGGTACTACGCCAAATGCATTGCACACAGTTTCTCATGAGGCCTTATTTTACAGATGAGGATATAGATGCTTCAGGAAGCTAAGTGACTTTCCCAAGGCCACAGAGATAGAAAGCAGGAGAAACTAGCAATAGAACTCCAGAGCCCTCTGTTATCCCCTGACAGATACCAATTCCCAAATGGTAGTATGAGCCCCTGCTGTTGGACACCTTCACCTCCATGCTCCCTAGGCACATCAAGTTCAAGACTAACCCTGATGTCCTCATTGATCTCAAACTAGCTCTTCCTCCTGTGTTCCCTAATGAATGAGACTACCTTCTTTTCACCCCATGGCCCAAGCCAGAAAAATACCTAGGAATCACTTCAATTTCTCCTCTCACTCCATCCCCACTCGAATCACCAAGTCCTGTCAATTTGGCTCATCCTCTTTCCCACAGATTCTTGCGACTCAGAATATCATGGTCTCCCACAGACTCCGGCTCCTACCTGCTTCCACTGTTGTCCTCTCCTCCCCCAGTCTCCCTGTGTACTGCTGCCTGGCTGAGGTGATAGCTCCATGTGCAATTTCATCGTTTCACGGCCCTCATTTCACTGCCCTCCTTAAAAGTATTCAGCAACTCCTGAGCTACAGGAGAAAGCCCAAATTCCTTAGGACATTTCAGATCCTTCTGACCTGGCCCATGCCAGTCCTACCTCATCTCCTGCCACACCTCCACCTGCATTCATGCTCCAGCCATTCAGAAAAACTTGAATTTCCTGGAAATACCACTCCCTTTGTACATGCTGTTCCCTCTGCCTTTCCACTCTGTCAGTGTCTGATGAAGCCCTATTCATTCCTCAAGACCTAAATCAAAAGTACTCTCTTCCATCAAGTCCCTCCTGACTCTCCCAGGCAAAATTAATCCCTTTGATCCTTGTGTACCTAATGCATGTCATAGAGTCCCCCTGTTGTGGCACACATCACGGGTGTTATACTTAGTTTTCCCTAGCTGTCTCGTCTCCTCGATGATGAGCATCTCCAGAAATTAGCCTGCTCCTCTTTCAATTCCCAGTGCCTGGCATAGGGCCCGGCACATAACCTAAGCTTTCCAGATGTTTTCAGAATGAAGGTATATGGAAGGTTGGTGAGCCAATTAAATAAACATTACATTTTTCTAAAGATAAGCAATCTCACTTATATTATCCCCTATTTTTAATTTCATTTTGAGGGAGAAATTTAGTTCCTCTGTAAACCAAAGATGGCTCCTAAAGTTTCTGGAAGTTTGTGAAAGTGACACCTACTGTATTACTTGCTCACCATCTCAGTTCCTGGAAAGGTGAGGAAGCCATACAATGTAGGGTGCCCACTGGGCCATGATATGACCACATGATTCCCAAAGGTGAGGTCAGGTGACCTCCCTCACCACCAAGAGTCTCTCACTTTCCAGTTTTCACAGACTGTTTCCTTCTCAGCTAGAGATCAGTCCCTCCTGTCCTCCAAAACATAATGAGGTGCTGCCCACTGATTTTTTTTTTTTTTTTTACTGGAGTGATTTTTCCCCCAACATTAAAAAAAAGTTTCAAACATCCAGAAAAATTAAAAGAAATGTAGAGTACACACCCATGGACTATCTAGATGCGACAATTAACATTTTGCTACCCATCCCTCCAGCCATTCATCAGTCCATTTTTTTTTTTTTTTTTTTTGAGACAGAGTCTCAGTCTGTCGCCCAGGCTGGAGGGCAGTGGTGTGATCTCGGCTCACTGCGCCCTCTGCCTTGCCAGTTCAAGCGATTCTCCTGTCTCAGCCTCCTGAGTAGCTGGGATTATAGGCATGAACCACCATGCCCAGTTACTTTTTGTATTTTTAGTAGAGACAGGGTTTCACCATGTTGGTCAGGCTGGTCTCGAACTCTTGACCTCCAGTAATCTGCCTGCCTTGATGCTGGGATTATAGGCGTGAGCTACTGTGCCCAGCCAGTCCACAGTCCACAGACTGCCCAGCCAGTCCAGATCACAATCCCTCCCATATTGCTGGGATTACAGGCGTGAGCTACTGTGCCCAGCCAGTCCATCTTTTTGTTTTTTTTATGATTTCAGTGTAACTTGCAAATATCAGTACACTTCACCCCTAAACCCTTCAACATGTATATGATTAACTGGAGTTCAATATTTATGTTTTTGTTGTTGTTGTTGTTTTTTAGAGACAGAGTTCCACTCTTGTCACCCATGCTGGAGGGCAGTGGCCTGATCTCAGCTCACTGAAACCTATGCATCCTGGGTTCAAGCAATTCTCCTGTCTCAGCCTGTGGCTGGGATTACAGGTGCCCGCCACCATGCCTAGTTCCTTTTTGTATTTTTAGTAGAGACGAGGTTTCACCATGTTGGCAATATTGGCTGGTCTCAAACTCCTGACCTCAGGTGATCCACCCGCCTTGGCCTCCCTAAGTGCTGGGATTACAGGCGTGAGCCACCGCGCTCAGCCCATGTATGTTCTTTTTAAAAGTGCAATTTACGTCCAGTAAAGTGGACAAACCTTTAGTGAACCATTTGATGCATTCTGGCAAATGACACAACCCCTACCAAAATGGATTATCATCACTCAAGAAAGTTCCCTCAAGCTCCTTGGGTTGGAGAGATTTTAACAAGCCTAGAGCCCCTCCTATTTACTTTCCCTGGAACCCCCCTGCCCAGGCATTTGTGTTCTCAAACCAGTGTTTTCCCAAGACAGCAGCAGCCTCTCCCTGGCCTTGTTTTGCAGGTGCTCTCCCGTTCTCTGCTGGCTCCCTTCTTGTTTACATGAACCTGGAGAAAATCTGGAATGCACCCCGAGATCAGTTCTCTCTCCTGCAGAACTTTGCTAATGTCTGTCTGGCTGCTGCAGTGACCCAGACCCTCTCCTTTCCCTTTGACACTGTGAAGAGAAAGATGCAGGTGAGGAGTTATAGGGGCGGGTTGGGGTCGAATGCTTTGCAGTGTTTGTGGGTGGGTAACAACAGCAAAGAACACTGACCCCAGGTGATGCCAGGTTTCCAAGGAGCTTCCAACTGCTCACACAAATACTGTGCAAACCCCCACTCTGTGGCATTTTTGCTGCTAACCTCAGAGCTATTGGCTGGACTGAGGACTGCCTCCTCATTCCCATCCTCTGTTTTTGGTCTTAAAAAAGCCTCCAGGCTGGGTGTGGTGACTCATGCCTATAATCCCAGCACTTTGGGAGGCTGAAGCAGGTGGATCACTTGAGGTCAGGAGTTCGAGACCAGCCTGGCCAATGGTGAAGCCCTGTCTCTACTAAAAATACAAAAGTTAGCTGGGCATGGTGGCAGGTGCCTGTAATCCCAGCTACTTAGGAGGCTGAGGCAGGAGAATCACTTGAACTTGGGAGGCGGAGGTTGCAGTGAGGTGAGATTACACCACTGCACTCCAGCCTGGACGACACAGAAATACTCTGTCTCCAAAAAAGAAAAAGAAGCCTCCAGATGAAACTGCCTTTTCTTTCCTGTCTTCTTGATTATATCACTTGTGGCTCTCCTTCCTCCAAGACCAGCAGAGAGTAGAATGTGAAATGCAGCCTGCTAATGCTCCCTGTCCTTGCTGCCTCTACAGCTAGGATGCCACTCTTGCTTTCCTCACTGTGCCCTACCACAGTGAAGCAGACTGGATAGGACCAACATAAGCTAGGAACTATAGCTAACAAGGCTCCAGCATCCCTGACTCCCTCGCTGAGGAAGGAACTGCATTTAAAATGGGGTGGCATCTTAGTGAGACCACTGAGGCAAAATCCTAGAATCAGAGGTTCCACATTGACTTAGCCTAGAATAAACCAATTTTGATCGAAGAAAAATCAGACTGGTTCAAATAAGATTGGATGGATAACAGTTATATCTGTACAGTGGGGGCAGGCCCAGAATCCTAGCAGGGCTGAGGGGCTGTATCTTCTCTTAGCCCCGCTCAGGCCCTCAAAATTCAAAAATAGCTAATGTATGCTGGGCTTAATACCTAGGTGATGGGTTGATAGGTGCAGCACGCCACCATGGCACACGTTCACCTATGTGACAAACCTGCACATCCTACACATGTACCACAGAACTAAAAATACAAATTGGCTGGGCATGGGGGCTCACGCCTGTAATCCCAGCACTTTAGGAGGCCAAGGCAGGTGGATCACGAGGTCAGGAGTTTGAGGCCACCCTGGCCAACATGGCGAAACCCCGTCTCTACTAAAAATACAAAAATTAAGCAGGGGTGGTGGCAGGTAATCCCAGTTACTCAGGAGGCTGAGGCAAAAGAATCAGTGAGCCAAGATCGTGCCGTTGCACTCCAGCCTGGGTGACAAGAGCAAGATATCTCAAAAAAAAAATTAAAATTAAAAACAATTCCACTTCCTTAAGCTAGCCTGTCTCTGTGGCCTCTTCTAGGCAAACCCTGATTTATACAAGCAATATATTCTTGGAAGAACTCTATGGAAATTAATTTGGGGTCAGCTGCATCCAAGTTTAAATGATCAGTCCCAGCCGAGTTTGGTTTTCCCGGTGACTCTAACTTGTCCTCCTTGCTCAATGCCCCTCCCTGCTCCTGCCTTCCCTCTGTAGTATTCCCGGCTGCCCTGGGCCATCGCTTACCTCAGAACTAAACAGCCTGAAGGTGCTTATCAAAGCTGCCTTGAGAGAAAACACGCTATGATTACACTCAACAATGCTACTCCACTCTGAAACTTTTATCTGTCTGGGTTGCATTCCTTTCCTGTCCTTGTCCAAACAGATAAATAAATCATTGGTAAGAAGTCCTTATATATTAAAGGTATTAACCCTTTGTCATTTTCCCAGTTTGACATTTATCATTCTTTTTTTTTTTTTTTTTTTTTAGACGGAGTCTCACTGTCTCCCAGGCTGGAGTGCAGTGGCACGATCTCAGCTCACTGCAACCTTCTCCTCCTGGATTCAAGCCAGTCTCTTGCCTCAGCTTCCCAAGTAGCTGGGATTACAGGCGTGTGCCACTACACCCAGCTAATTTTTGTATTTTTAGTAGACATGGGATTTCACTACATGTTGGTCAGGCTGGTCTCAAACTCTTGAGCTCAGGAGATCCACCTGACTCAGCCTCCCAAAGTGCTGGGATTGCAGGCGTGAGCCTCCACGCCCGCCGACACTTGGTTTCTAATGCTGTTTATGTGTCGGTGGTGGTAGGGTTTTGTTGTACATATTTTTAGAATTTTATCTAATTATAGCTATTACTATACTTTTGTTTCTAACTTTGCTTTTCTGCTTAAATGTAAAGTCTGCTTAGTGCATGCTTATCTTTTTTTTAAAAAAAAGGAAGTATTTCTAACTTTAAAAATAATGTACATTTGGGAGGCCATCATGGGAGGATCACTTGAGCCCAGTAGTTTGAGACCAGCCTCATCAACATAGTGAGACCTTGTCTCTACTAAAAATAAAAAATTACCTGGGCATGGTGGTGTGTACCTGTGCTGGGACACAGCTACTTGGGCGACTTAAGGCAGGAGGAGGATTACTTGGTCCCAAGAGGTTGAGATCACAGTGAGCTATAATATTGCCACTGCATTTCAGCCTGGGTGACAGAGAGAGACCCTGTCTCAAAGAAAAAAAAAAGTAATGCACATATACTTAAAAATGGTTACAATGGTTCATTTTATGTATGTTTGACCACAGTGAAAAAAAGTAATATGCATAAGTTGTAGAAAATTTGGGAGATTCAGAAAAGTACAAAACGGAAAATAAATTACCCGTAGCACAACACCCATGGATTACAATGATTAATAGTTTTCCTCCTATGGATCTTCACATATATACATATACACACTCACACACACACATATAAATATATATAAGGTTATTTCTTTTACAAAATTGTGTTCACACTGTATATAAAAATTAGTATCCTTCTTTTTTCACTTATTATATGATGGGCATTTCCTTGAACCATTAAATATTTAATTATCAAATAATATTCCACCATATGGATATGCCAGAAATATGTAACAGTTTCTCATTTTTTTTAATGTTCAGGCTTTTTCTAATTCTTGAGCATAATAACATTGTAATGAAAACCTTTGTATTCTTTTCATATCTGTGATGATATCCTGAGGCTATATTCCTAGAAATTGACTTTTAGGTCACAAAATATGAACAATTCTGACTCTTCATGAAATTTGCACTCCAGAAAGGTTGTAAGTTTGTAACTTCCACCAGCAGTAAAGAACAGTGGTTCAGCTTCTAAACTCTCTATATTAATTGATATTAATTATCAATAGTAATTATCACTTTTTAAATCATTGGGAACCTAATTGCTGAAAAATAGTTTTCCATTGTTTTAATTTGAATTTTATTGGTTATAAGCAAGGTTGCACTGGCCTTTTGTATTTCTTTGTCAGTTCTGTATTTATGTCCTTGCCCTATTTTTCTAGAATATTCAACTTTTTCTATTCATTGGTAAGAAGTCTTTATATATTAAAGATATTAACCCTTTGTCATACATTTCATGTATTTTTCCCAGTTTGACATTTGACCTCTAATGCTGTTTATGTGTTGTTGGTGGTGGGGTGGTGGTGGTATTTTTTTTTTTCTGAGACAGGGTCTCGCTTTGTCGCCCAGGCTGGAGTGCAGTGGCGGTTCAAGCGATCCTGCCTCAGCTTCCCAAGTAGCTGGGATTATAGGCGCATGCCACCACTTCTGGCTAATTTTTGTATTTTTGATAGAGACAGGGTTTTGCCATGTTGGCCAGGCTGGGGTGGTGATGTTTTGTTGTACATAATTTTAGAATTTTATCTAATTATATCTCTTAGTATCATTTTTTGTTTCTGACTTTGCTTTTCTGCTTAAAAGGCCTATTCTATGACTATTCACGTATATGTTCTTTAAATACTTTTTTTGTTATGATTTTTACACTTGGCTTTTTTTTTTTTTTTTTTTTTTAGGAAACAGGGTCTCACTGCTGCCCAGGCTGGAGTGCAGTGGTGCAATCTCGGCTCACTGCAGCCTCAACTTCCCAGGCTCAGGTGATCCTCTCACCTCGGCCTCCTGAGTAGCTGGGACTACAGGCGTGCAACACCATACCTAGCTAATTTTTGTATTTTTTGTAGAGACAGTGTCTTGCCATGTTGCCCAGGCTGGTATCAAACTCCTGGACTCTAGCAATCCTACCCATCTCAAACTCCCAAAGTTCTAGGAATACAGGTGTGAGCCACTGCAGATGGCCTTACACTTAACATTTTAATACATTTAGAATTTACCTGGTGTGGCCGGGTGTGGTGGCTCATACCTGTAATCTCAGCTTCTTGGGACGCTGAGGAGGGCAGATCACCTGAGGTCAGGAGTTCGAGACCACCCTAGCCAGCATGGTAAAACCCCATCTCTACTAAAAATACAAAAATTAGCTGGGTGTGGTGGTGCAGGCTTGTAGTCCCAGCTACTAAGGTTGAGGCAGGAGAATCACTTGAACTCAGGAGGTAGAGGTTGCAGTGAACTGAGATCGTGCCGCTGCAATCCAGCCTGGGCAACAGAGCAAGACTTAGTGTCCAAAAAAAAAAAAAATTTACCTGGTGCACCAGTGCCGTGGCTCCTGCCTGTAATCCCAGCACTTTGGGAGTTTGAAATAGGTAGAATCACTTGAGGCTAGGAGTTTGAGTCCAGCTGGCCAACATGGTGAGACCTGTCTCCACAAAAAATACAAAAATTAGCTGGGCACACCTGTAGCTGGTACACACCTGTAGTCCCAGCTACTCGGGAGACTGAGGTGGAAGGATCGCTTGAGCCCTGGAGGTGGAAGCTGCGATGAGCCGTATTTGTGCCAACGCTCTCCAGCCTGGATGACAGAGCAAGACCCTATCTCAAAAAAAAAAAAAAAAAGAATTTTCCTGGTATATGATGTGAAGCTAAGTTTTAAAAAAAATAGTTTATCAATTGTTTAAGCACCATTTTTTAAATAATCCTTCTTTTCTCCACTACTTTGTGCTGTGGCTTTCACCACATACTAAATGTTTATATCTATTCTACAGTCTCTGTCTATCTTAATGACTATAACTTTAGAAAAATGCCTTTTAATATCTAGTGGAATATAGCTCTCTTCATTGTTTTTCTTTTCAATATTTCCTTGATTATTTTCAGGCATTTGTTCTTCCTGATAACTTTAGAATTACCTTGTGATTATGACTGGAATTATGTAAAACCCATAAACTTGGAGTAATTTATGTAAAATATTTTCTCTTTTATTCAGAGACACACTATGTCTCTACTTTCAATCTTCTTTCGTTAGCTTGAACCAGATGAAATGACCAATATCCAACTTTGTTGACTTCATTCAAACAGCAATTTTATCTGGTTCAAACCTTAGAAAAGTTGTTTTCTTCACAGGATAATTATGCTCTCTCCAAACAAGAAAAAAAATTAGTTTCTCTTAAAAAAGCTGGGGAGATCCACAAACAGAAGATCAGAAGTAAAAAAGAAAAAAAGCTTGGGAGAAGTAGGGTCGGAAAGAAGTATGCTACACTGTAAGCTTTTTATTCATTTTTTTAAAACCCTGGTCCTAAGAATTTCTAACTGCCAGGGGCATCTCTCCAGCATTTTCTGCCACCTCAGGCATAGTTCAGGGCTTCATGAGCTTAGCTTCCTCCCCATAGTGGGCCAGTCCAAAATTAGGGCCTCGAGCCTCAGGGGGTAGGGCTAGTCAGTGAAAAAGGGTTTCAGGCCGGGCGCGGTGGCTCACATCTGTAATCCCAGCACTTTGGGAGGCCGAGGCGGGTGGATCACCTGAGGTCAAAAGTTCAAGACCAGCCTGACCAACACGGTGAATCCCCCTCTCTACTAAAAATACAAAAAAATAAGCCGAGCATGTTGGCACGTGCCTGTAGTCCCAGCTACTGGGGAGGCTGAGACAGGAGAATCTCCTAAACCTGGGAGGTGGAGGTGGCAGTGAGCCAAGATCGAACTACTGCAGTCCAGCCTGGGTGACAGAGAAAAAAAGAAAGAGAGAAAGAGAAAGAAAGAAAAGAGAGAGAGAGAGAAAGAAAAGGAAAGGAAAGAAGGAAGGTTTCAGATGAAGTTCAATGACATCTAAATCAGAGAAGGGAAGGGTCCCAGTCTTCCCCATAAACCTTAGTTTTCCTTTCTCTTCCTGGGAGCTGGAACAGTGAGCTCATCTGGAAGAATCCAGCCAACACCACATTCTACACCATCTGCATTCTATATCCCACCACAGCAACCCACTATACAGTGGGGTAAGATACACTAGAAGAGGGTATTTGGGGGTAATCCTGATTATCTTTTTCCTTGTATGGGAGCCTTCCAGATAATGCATATATAGAGCATAAGACGACGTTTTCAAATAGATGCAAAGTCATGGTGGCTGTTTAAAAAAAATCCAAAGTGGCTCACACCTGTAATCTCAGCACTTTGGGAGGCCAAAGTGGGTGGATCATGACATCAGGAGTTCAAGACCAGACTGGCCAACATGGTGAAACCCCATCTCTAAAAAAAAAAAAAAATCTAAATAGGTAATTGCACTGGTTCCACAAAATAGGATCAGCATGTATTTATGAGTAATAATATAAATGTCATCCAAAGATACAGGAAGTGAACTTTAGGGTTTCAGTGAAAGTGTTATTTTGCAGGAGTTAATAAACATACTAATACTTTGTCCACCCCATGTTAAAAAAAATTCACCCCCAAGACAGAACTGCAGCCTGCTTTTAAATGCAAACATGGCATTGGGCTTCTCTGGCCATTAGATGTCACTGCAGTAAATGGAGAGTAGCTGAACACCACCTGACTGCAGCCTGAAGTTTAGTGATCTCTGTCGAGTTAATAACTTCATAATCCCTGCCTGAAATCCATCTTCAGTTGGAGGCCTAGAAACCACAGGCTAATGCTAAACTTGTTGGTTTTGTCGTTATTGTTGTTTGTCCTACAAAGCACACACTCCAAATTCACCAAGAAGAGAGGGCTCTAATAACAGTCTGTCCCCGCAGGAGCAGGCAGGGTTTGCCAGCAGAATAAGTAATGAGGGACTTTTGCAGGGCCACCGGGCTGCTCTGACCTGAGAGCAGAAAATGGCAACATTTGCATTCCATTGGCTTTCCCCATTGCACTGCCTGTTGTGAAGCAAATCAATGGCAGGTGTCTGTTGGATAACGAGCTACACAGGGAATTTTTCTCAATCCCTGCACTGACTGGCCCCTTTGTCTGGGTGTCTCTTTCTCTTAATATGCTTTTCTCTTGACATACACAGCCCATTTAATGGCACATCAGGTTGGAACTCTTTTGAACATAATGACAGTAATCAGAAGTCTTGTTTAACCAGCTGAGCCCTTCCTTCACCATGCTTACACTCATTTTATCGCTTTTTACTTCGCTTGCCTTGGCTCCTGGCTGGCATGCTAGAGAATGGAGAGGTGAATACATTATGCATGTGCATGTCTTGATAGAATGGCTTCTGGTGGGAAGAGGGGTGGGTCAGGCCTGTGCACACATGGAATGAGGTGCCCACAACTTCGTGTGCTTTCACGGACCCCAACCACCCTGCGTGAAATCCCCTTCTCCACACTTCAGCGCATCTTAGCTCAAACCCTTCCAGGTACAGCCTGGCCTTTTTGTCTGTCTCCCACACCTAGCCCAGGCCCTGGGCCAGAAGAGATGGCAGAACTTAGTGTATTGAGAGAACAAGTAGGGAAGGGTAAGATATTGACAGAGATGAATTGATCTGATTAATCCGTGTGCCCTTAATAAGAACCAGGGAGTCCTAAGAAAATGGTTCTCTGCACAGGTGCATGTGGAGGAGAAAGGGAGATAGGCTGGGGAAGGAACACTGCCCTGAAAATCCAGGGAGCAGCTGAGAATGTAGGAGCCTTGGAACCTGGCAGGCCTCCTGAAAGAATCAGAAGAGGGAGGCACCAGACCCATGCTTGGTCCCCCCACAACTCTGACATCCTCCCCTGTTACCCATATTAGGTGTCTCAATTTCATCAAATATAAAACCAAGTGTGAGCCTGTTGCTTTATGCCCCAGTGGACTTTGATCCCATCACAGCTCACAAGGTAAGCAGGATTGGGCCAGGTCAGCATTTGAACTGAAAGCACATAAGATGAAGGACAAAGGTGGCATCCGAGTGGTACAGCTGACTGAGCAGAATACACATGGTCAGTGAATCAACAGAGGCCCCAGCCTACTCAAATACGAGATGCTCAATACCTCAGGTTACCTTTGCTGGATTGGACACAGTCACTTCATTCATTCCCTCTCATCCCCTCTTGTAGTTTTTCGTGTTCATATCTACATCTTCAATCCTGACCTCCCTCCTGAGCCGTGGTCCCACACTTCCCACAGCCTGCTCGACATTACTGTTTGGCTATCGTACCCCACTGTCACCTCTAACTTAATATGCATGAAGCTGACTTCTTTTCCTAATACTTTCTTCCCAGAGTTTTCCATTTCACTTCCATCATAGCCCCAGTGACTCAGGGTGGAAATCCACAACTTGTGTTTGATTCTTCCCCTTCCCCTCACCCAGTCAAGCTTGAGCCCAGGGGATTCTTCATTCTTTTTTTTTTTTTTTTCTCAGCCCCAGCTGTTGCAAAATTCTTCATTCCTAATGCTCCCATGCTGGTCTTTCTTTCTGTCAGTGCCCCCTGCCCTAATCTAGGACCTTATCAGCTTATATGTAGGCTATTACAGTAATCTCCTCATTGGTCTCCAGGATTAATTCTAAAAATGATCTTAAATATTGAATATTAATATGTACCAGGCACTGTACTAAATGCTATATGTTCAATATCTCATTTAATCCTTACAACAAGCCCTACAAGGTGGGCACTGTTATTACTGAGTCCATTTTATAGATGAGAAAACTGAGCCACCGAAAAGTTCTATAGCCTGCAAGTTCACCCATCCAGTAATTGAGCTGGGATATAAGGCCAGGGAGCTTGTCTCCAGAGTCAGTGCTCATTTCAGTCTTCTCCAGCCCAGCCCATATGGGATTCTGTTAGATGAATCTTTCTCAGATCTGTTGTGTGTTATATCCTTTTTTTTTTTTTTGAGACAGGGTCTTGCTCTCTTTCCCAGGCTGGAGTGCAGTGGCGCAATCACAACTCAATGCAGCCTTAACCTCCCAGGCCCAAGCAATCCTTCCACCTGAGCCTCCCAAGTAACTGGGACCACAGGCATGCGCTACCTATGCCTGACTAATTTTTTAAATGTTTTGTAGAGATTGGGCCTCCTGGTCTCCTTATATTGCCCAGGCCGGTCTCTTGGACTCAAATGATCCTCCCGCACTGACCTCCAAAAGTGGTGGGATTACAGGTGTGAGCCACTGCACTCAGCCTGTTGTGTCCTTCTTGATTGTCCCCAGAGAAAAAAGGCTGAGCCCCTTGGCCTGGCATGTTTCCCTTACCAACTTCGCAATCCTTATTGCACAGAGGCCCTTTATATAAGAAGTTACAAAAGCAAATGCCTGCAGGAACTTGGAAGTAACATGAAAAAGAGAATGTAGGGAAACCCAGATAACATACACTTACCCTGCAAAGATTAAGCCTTCAGGCTGGGCCTGGTGGTCCACGCCTATAATCCCACCAACTTGGGAGGCCAAGGTGGGTGGATCACTTGAGGTCAGGAGTTCAAGACCAGCCTGGCCAACATGATGAAACCCCATCTCTACTAAAACACACACAGCACAAAAAATTAGCTGGGCGTAGTAGCAGGCACCTGTAGTCCCAGATACTCAGGAGGCTGAGGCGGGAGGATCATTTGAACCTAGGAGGTAGAGGTTGCATTGAGTCAAGATTGCACCACTGCACTCCAGCCTGAGTGACAGAGCGAGACTTCATCTTAAAAAAAAAGAGAGAGAATAAGCCTTCAAATGCATTCTGAGCCATGATGGCTTTTAAAAGCTTTCTGGAGAGCTAAACTTCACTGTGCTCACAAAATGTGATTTGCATCTAAATATCGACAGCAGAAAGGAATAAAGAGAGCCAGTCAGTGGAGGCTGTGGCCAGCTCCTCTTCTCCAAAGGATGGATGACATTTAGAAATATAGGCCTGGTTTTCAAAGGAGCCTACAATCCAGAATTTTATGTAAAATCTCCCAGTCTTTCACTGCTGGCAAATGAAAATTGTTCAGTGCTGGCTGGGCTAAACAAAACACACATTTGTCTGACCTCTGCTCTATTCAAGCCTCCAAGTCCATCAGACTAATCTTCTTAGCCTCTTCTCCCACGTCCTGAAGACTAAGTGCATTTTGCATTCCAGTCACCAGGCCTTTGTTCATGAGGTTACCTCTGTCTTGGAACATCTGTCCCAGTTTCCTTAAAGGCGCAACTGAGGTTTGCCTCAGTGATGGCTATCTTTTCTAACCTACTATAGCACCTATCTGTTGTTTTTGAGAAATGAGTTGGCTTTCCCCACCCCCAAAACAGCTGTCCTATCTTGATGGATCAAGGTAGATGTTTTGCCTTTGTAGAACCACAATGGAGGTGCTCCAGCCCACTTCGGAGGGGATTCTGGGGCAAGAGAAGCTGAGTTAACTAACAATATACTCAGTCAATAACTACAGATGCCGTATTTTCACTGTCCCCCCGCTCAACCCCCAAGGGCATAGTTATTTTGTTTAAGAGCTTTGTGGGTGAATAACCCCCCCCTTTTTTTGAGACAGAGTCTCACTCTGTTGCCCAGGCTGGAGTGCAGTGGCATAATCTCGGCTCACTGCAACCTCCACTTCCTGGGTTCAAGTGATTCTCCTACCCCAGCCTCCCAAGTGTCTGGGATTACAGGCATCCATCACCATGCCCAGCTAATTTTGTATTTGTAATAGTGATGAGGTTTCACCATGTTGGCCAGGCTGGTCTCGAACTCCTAACCTCAGGTGATCTACCCGCCTTGGCCTCCCAAAGCACTGGGATTACAGGCATGAGCTACCACACCCAGCCGAATAACCCCTTTTAAATAATGCTGTTAGCCTATATGTGCCCTCTGATCCAGCCAGTTTCTTTTCCATGGTATTTCTCTCCATGCCCTACATCTTCCCATCTACATTATCGCCCTGCTGTCCCCTCACTATCAAAGCCGCCTCCTGAAGTCTTCTGCCATCTCCCTAAGCAGTAGTCTTGTGCTCCTGAATGTCCATAGCTCACTCCTGCTAGAGCTGTCTTCTGGCCCATGCCATATGCTTCCTTTTGTTATAATCTTTTGTGTCCCTTATTTCCTCTAGATTGCGAACTCTTTGCCTATGGGAAGTATGCCTTACACATTTGTATATCCTCACAACACACAGTCTCACGTAGCAGACACCTAATACTTCTTTAAAAATGAATGAAGTTTGGGGCTGGCTTAGGAGATCTCACTGCCTGTGAGTACAGAATTGAACCTTAGCTGCTGCTGGGTGAGCCCCAAGTCTGTGTGGTTGTACCTACCCAAACTGAAGGTAAGAACATCCCAAGCCTGCCTCTCACTCAACCTGCTACCCTAAGAAAACCCCTGCATGTCCCCTGTCTAAAACTGCCTACCCGCTTCACTCTGACAATGCACTCTTCCATCTCCTGCCCTGGCAATCAGGTTCTATGTGTCTCGATGCAAACAGCCGTTAACGTTTCAGGATAGACAGATATGCTAAAAGGAAGAAGGCAAAATTCTTGACACCATTTTGATTTACACCTCCTCTTCATTCCAGCCTACCAGTGCTTTGTATGGTACCTGGAAGTGCTTGGGAAATCATAGCACCATCAAATTTATACAGTTGCCCCTAGGTATCTGCAGGCCATTGATTGCAGGACCCCTCTCTGACACCAAAATCCACTCATTTCTCAGCCCCGAAGTCGGCCCTGTGAAACCTGTGGACACAAGAAGGTGGCCCTCATTATACACAAGTCCCACATCCCAAATTTGGTTGTGGATGCAGAACCCACAGAAACAGAGGGCTGATGGTATTGATTGAAAAAAATCCACATATAAGTGAACCAGTGCAACTCAAATCCATGTTGTTCAAAGGTCAACTGTAGGCCAGGCGCAGTGGCTCACGCCTATAATGACAGCACTTTGGGAGGCCCAGGCTGGCCAGTCACCGGAGGTCAGGAGTTTGAGACCAGCCTGGCCAATATGGTGAAACCCCATCTCTACTAAAAATACAAAATTAGCTGGGCATGTTGGCACACGCCTGTAATCCCAGCTACTTGGGAGGTTGAGACAGGAGAATCACTTGAACCCAGGAGACAGAAGTTGCAGTGAGCCAAGATCATACCACTGCACCCCAGCCTGGGTGACAGAGCAAAACTCCGTCTCAAAAAAAAAAGTCAACTGTATTTGTTAGGTGATTGGTTTCTGTAAATGTGACCAGATCTAAATGAATGCATATAAATCTATGCTGTACTTTGTTGGGGAGGTTTTTGTCAGGGATAAGGATGGGGGTAAACTATGTCAAGGGAGGTAATGCCAGGAAAGCCTTCCCTGGGATGAAGAAATTATAATAATAAAGTACCACTTATTTGTCACTTAATGTGTACAAGGCAGTTTATTATCCCATTTAACTGTCTTTATTGACTCTATGAAATAAGTACTCTTACTAGTCCTATTTTATAGATGAGGAAACAAGGCACAGGGTGTCAGTCACTTACCCAACCAACACATAGCTAGTAAGTGGTGGAGCTGGGACTTGAACCTAGGTCTCTCCTTCCTCAGGCCCTTCCTTTATTCATCAAGACTACAGGGGCCCATTCCTATAGGTGAGGTCATAGGATCATTTTGACTCCAGTTCCTTTGCCCCAGGTGCGGGAGTAGGAAAGCAGGATGAGGGAGCAGGAAAGCAAACCTTGAGATTGGGAGTCCACAGCCTCTGTGCAAGAGGAGTTGAGAAAATACTTTGCAAGCTCAGAAACTGACAGGCCAGGCTGCAAGAAAAATACCATAAACTAGATGGCTTGTAAACAACCAAAATGTATTTCTCTCCATTCTGGAGACCGAGAAGTCCAAGGTCAAGGCAGATTTGATACCTGGCGAAGGCCTGCTTCCTGGAGCCTTCTTGCTTTGCCCTAGCATGGTGGAAGGGGAAGCTAGCTTTCTTGCATCTCTTTTATAAGGACCCTAATCCCATTCATGAGGGCTTTACCTTCATAACCTAATCACCTCCCAAAGGCCCTGCCTCCTAAAACCACCACCCTGGGAGTCAGGATTTCAACAGATGAATTTTGGGAGGACACAGACATTCAGAGCATAACGAGCCCGACTTTGGCCAGGGAATGGTTAACTCAAGTTAGAGAGAGAAAAAAAATCTTTGGAAAAGTGAGCTATCCTGGGGCCTGCTTTAGTCCTTGGCAGGCTAGCAATGGAAAGCCCTACTTGTAGCTTTGACTTGAAGAGCTGTCCAATTGTAATGAGCAGTGAGCCACAGGCATAGACCATTCGGTAGCCAAAGGCCCTTGGCTAGCCTTGAACAACAACTGCTCAGAGAGGCTTGGAAGAAAGCCCACCTACCACAGAGGGCGGGGCAGGGGGCAGAAGCAAAGCCCCAGGATGGGAGAGTAAATTGTTATAACTATCCCATCTTACACCCTGTGCCTTGTTTCCTCATCTATAAAATAGGAGTACTAAGAGTACTTATTTCAGCTGGACACAGTGGCTCATGCTTGTAATCCCAGCACTTTGGTAGGCCGAGGCGGGTGGATCATGAGGTCAGGAGTTCGATACCAGCCTGGCCAACGCAGTGAAACCCTCTCTAGTAAAAATACAAAAACTAGCTGGGCATGGTGGTAGGCATCTGTAATCCCAACTATTTGGGAGACTGAGGCAGGATAATCGTTTGAACCTGGGAGGTGGAGGTTGCAGTGAGCCGAGATCATGCCACTGCACTCCAGCCTGGGCAACAGAGCAAGACTGTCTCAAAAAAAAAAAAAAGAGTACTTATTTCATAGGTCAATAAAGACAGTTAAATGGGCTAATAAACTGCCTTGTACATATTAAGCGACCAATAAGTGGTAGTTATCATTATCATAATTTCTTCATCCCAGGGAAGGCTTTCCTGGCATCACCTCCCTTGACATAGTTTACCCCCATCCTTATCCCTGACAAAAGCCTCCCCAACAAAGTACAGCATAGATTTACATGCATTCATTCAGATCTGGTCACTTTTACAAAAAGGAGGAGGTGCTGCGAGGAGGTGATAACAAAGTTCCAGGTTTTCTGCCTACTTCAATATTTCCTGGTTGACATAGCATCTACTCTCAGTAGGAACAGAGCTCTATTTTCCTAACAGAGTCGAATTACCTGTCCAGAAGTACAAACACTGCTAGGTTCTGAGCCTTCAGGGTAGTGGGAGAGGAAGGAGCCTTACCTTTAGTTTGTTGTATTTTCAACTCCCTGCTGTCATCTTACTTTTAGGTCTGGCCCCTTTGTGAACCAACTTCTACCTAATCGAGAAGAATTACGTTAGCAGTCGGGGAGTGGGGAAGGATGCTTTTCAAATCCAAGTGGATGTCTGGACAATATGGCTTTGTATGAGCAATATGGCTTAGGCATATGGCTTTGTATGAGCATCGCTGTTAAACTGAAAGGAAAGGAAAAGTCTCCCCCATTTTTTTTCAAAAGGTATAGAGTGCCCAAAATACTTTAGAGATGGCAGTTGTTGATCATGGAAACAAGACTTGTCCCTAGATGAAAGGCAAGGGAGGTGTGAGAGGAGCCTTCCTAACTCCACTGAGTGTAAAATCACTCTCTCCTCTTCCCCTGACCTGAGCTGGCTTATTTCTTGGAAGACATAAAGGTCTGGGAGTCAAAATGACCACCCTGTGCTAAGCAGGCTTCTTTGAACTCCAGCTAAACAGTAACAGCAGCTAAGATAGCATCTTACCACCCTCACTCCCCACCTCAAAATGGATGTGAAGAGGGAGGTACGGGAAAGGGAGAGAAACGTCCCAGGAAAGATCTGCTGTCAACAGGGAGGACTCACAGCTGGCTGGGAGCATTCACAGGAAGCACCAGTTTTCATCTTTTTTTCACAGAGCTGTTGCTTATTTGCCTAGATGGGTGTGTTCCTCTTGAGGCTGCAATGGGCAGACCAGCTCAGTGCTTAACGGTGTAGGCTTTGGATCTCAGCCTTGCCCCTTACTCCCTCGTGAACTTGTGTATACCATGCAACCCTTCTGAGCCTCATCTTCCTCATCTGTTTTGAGGGTAAGAATGATGCCGACCTCATCTACCTGTAGCAAAGTCTGAATCTGTTTAGTGCAAATGCAGAGCTGGACCCATAATAAGTACTCTCAATAATGCTAAGGTGCCATGTTTATTATTCTTCAAGCATCCCTTCAGAATCTGTGCAGAGCATGGAAGGCCTGATTAGAACCATAAAAGCCAGTCCAGGGCTGGGCGCGGTGGCTCCCACCCTTAATCCCAGCACTTTGGGAGGCCGAGGCAGGCAGATCACTTGAGGCCGGGAGTTCCAGACCAGCCTGGCTAACATGGCAAAACCTTGTCTCTATTAAAAATATAAAAACTGGGCCGGGCATAGGTGGCTCACGCCTGTAATCCCAGCACTTTGGGAGGCCAAGGCGGGCGAGTCACGAGGTTAGGAGTTCGAGACCACCTTGGCCAACATACTGAAACCCCGTCTCTACAAATAATACAAAAAATTAGCTGGGCATAGTAGCAGGTGCCTGTAATCCCAGCTACTTGGGAGGCTGAGGCAGGAAAATTGCTTAAACCCGGGAGGCAGTGGTTGCAGTGAGCCGAGATCCTGCCACTGTACTTCAGCCTGTGCAACAGTGTGAGACTCCTTCTAAAAAAAAAAAAAAAAAAAAAAAATATATATATATATATATATATGTATATATATAAATTAACCAGGTGTGATGGCTCATGCCTGTAGTCCCAGCTACTCGAAAGGCTGAGGCATGATAATCACCTGAACTGGGGAGATAGAGGTTACAGTGAGCCAAGATCACGCCACTGCGCTCCAGCCTGGGCAACAGAGTGAAACTCCATCTCAAAAAAAAAAAAAAAGCCAGTCCAGATGTGTTTCATATTTCCTGTGATTACTATAAACATAAAAATGAGCCGGGGTCACAGAACCTCAATAGCCCCTCGATCTGTATAGCTATTGATGAACAGGGACAGGAAGAGAGTTCGTACAGAATTTTGGGGTTTGGTTAGCGTAACAACAGGCTTTACAGAGAGGCTCCACGCACAAGCACAGCACACGTCTGTATATTCCCAGCCTTCTGAGAACTGTCACTGCCAAATCTTTTCCTTCACCCTCCCCACCCAGTCTCACCCCCAGGCAAGGTGACACTCTCAAAGTTGGCACGGCAGGCAGTACATGCAGGGCCTGTGACCTGGGCCTCAGCAGCTCTGCTCACTTGCATGGCAATTGCTTTCTGTAGTCAAGCCCAGCTGCAGTTTGGGTTTCCCCACCCCCCACCCCCAATCACCACACAGGAACTGGCTGTTTCTCTTCTCTCTGTCTAAGCTGAATACTAACCTACTGTGGTTTGCTTGCTTCCCCCACGGTGATCGCAGGCTTTCTGGGCAGCTAGTCAGACCCCTGGCCTGCTGCTGAAACGGTAGGCATTCACGCTGGAGGGGATCAAGGGGAGCTTGTAGGCTTGCTGTGCTGGCGGGCAGCTGCCTCCATCCACTTGTATCAATGTCCCCACGGCAGAGCCCGGGCGCTTCCCAGCTGTACGAGGACAACTATTTGGGTCCCGGCTATGCCAAGAAAAACATGGGTCATGTGGTTCACAGGACAGAAAGACCCATTTACTCCAATACGATTGGCATTTTTTTTGTTTGATTATTGGAGATTTGCCAAAAGACTGAAGCCTCCTGCCACAACCACCTCCTACATGTATGTCCTCAGATGGTTTGGGAATTGGACACCTTAGTCATCAGGTCATGTCCTCCACGTCCACAGAAGATACAAGTTATTTCCAGATAACATGCAGAAGGTTCTGAGCTCCTTCCTATGTGCTCCAGCTCGAAGACTCTTTTCTTTTCCCTATGAATTTTTTCCCTTTTCTTTCTCTGGTCTCTCCTTTCTAATAAATGGACTGCACTCATATTCAAAAATGAGATTAAAGAAAAATTAAGTTTTCTATCTTTTGAGTAGGTAACACATGCACATGATACAGAATTCAAAAGGTGCAATGAGTATATGCTGAAAACTAAGCCTTTCTAACCTTTGTCCTTAGCTGCCCAGCTCTCCTGTGAGTCAGTACTGTTGTTAGCAGTTTCTTACCTGTATCTTTCCAAAGATGGTCTGTGCAAAGATCCACATAAACCTGTACATTTATGTTCTGTTTTTAGGTCAGCAGCAGCACACTACATACACTCTTCTGTGCCCTGTATTTTTCCACCTGAAAATGTATCTTGGCTGGGCGTGGTGGCTCACGCCTGTAATCCCAGCACTTTGGAAGGCAGAGACAGGTGGATCACTTGAGGTCAGGAGTTCAAGACCAGCCTGGCTAACATGGTGAAACCCCATCCCTACTAAAAATACAAAAATTAGCCGAGCGTGCTAGTGGGCACCTGTAATTCTAGCTACTTGGGAGGCGGAGGCGGGAGAATCGCTTGAACCTGGGAGGTAGAGGCTGAAGTGAGCCAAGATCATGCCATTGCACTCCAGCCTGGGCAACAAGAGTGAAACTCCATCTCAAAAAAAAAAAAGAAAAAAATATATATCTTGGAAATGATACCACATCCATCCTGATAGAGCTGCCCATATTTTTTCATTTATTTATTTGTTTGTTGTTTGTTTGTTTATTGAGATGGAGTTTTGCTCTTGTTGCCCAGGCTGCAGTGCAATGGCGCAATCTTGGCTCACGGCAATGTCCACCTTCCGTTTTCAAGGGATTCTCCTGCCTCAGCCTCCCAAGTAGCTGGGACTATAGGCATGCGCCACCACGCCCGGCTGATTTTTTGTATTTTTGGTAGAGACAGGGTTTCTCCATGTTGGTCAGGCTGGTCTTGAACTCCCAAAGTGCTGGGATTACAGGCATGAGCCACTACGCCCAGCTATATTTTTCATTTATAACATGGTATTCCACAGTATGATATATTATTTATTTAACTAGTCCCCAATTGATGGACATTTATATTATTTCCAGTCTTCTGCTAGTACTAACAGTGCTGTAACAAATCTCCTTGTAACATACATTTTTCATGCACATGCAAATAGATCTGTAGGATAAATCAGGGGACCCAACCCCTGGTCCATGTCCTGTTGGGAACCAGGCTGGGCCACACAGCCCGAAGTGAGTGGCCAGCAAGTGATCATTACGGCCTGAGCGTTGCTTCCTGTCAAATCAGTGGCGGCATTAGATTCTCATAGGAGTGCAAACCCTATTGTGAACTGTGCCTGCAAGGGACCTGGGTTGCACACTCCTTATTAGAATCTAATTCCTGATTATCTGAGGTGGAACAGTTTGATCCCAAAACCATTCCCCCCAAACCCCTGTCTGTGGAAAAATGGTCCTCCACGAAACAGGTCCCTGGTGCCAAAAAAGTTAGACACCACTGGGATAAATTCCTAGGATTTTTGCTTTGGGCAAAGGGCATATGTGTTTTACATCTTGATAAATATTGTTCAGTTATTTCAGTACTCATGGAAAGATTGAACAACCAAAATATTGCCTCTGTTAGAAGACCTCTGAGGAGTTTATCACAGGAATAATCAAACACTTTGCTTTTTTTTTCTTTTTGAGACGGAGTCTTGCTCTGTCACCCAGGCTGGAGTGCAGCAACACAATCTCGGCTCACTGCAACCTCTGCCTCCTGAGTTCAAGTGATTCTCCTGCCTCAGCCTCCCACGTAGCAGTGATTACAGATGCCTGCCACCATGCCTGGCTAACTTTTGTATTTTTCTAGTAGAGATGGGGTTTCACCATGTTAGCCAGGCTGGTCTCGAACTCTTGACCTCAGGTGATCTATCCGACTCAGCCTCCGAAAGTGCTGAGATTACAGGCGTGAGCTGCCGCACCTAGCTCAAGTGCTTTGCTTCTAAGTCTTTGTTCTTTATTTGTATCTACTGCTCATTTGTTCTTTCTTTCCTTCAATATGTATTAAGCACCTCTACTGTGCACCAGATAAGCTTTGAGGCCAAAACCATAAACATAACAAATGTGGCTGCTGCCCCCACAGTATTTACAGTATAGGAGATGGAGCAGATGGGGGCAGGAGTACACGTGAAAGAAATAATTATACAGTCAATCATTATACACTGTGTTAAGTGCCGTGAAGAAGTACAGGCTGACTGAAAGTGTTCAGTAGGCTCCTGACTTCGTGTGGGGGTCTCAGAAGACTTCCCTGGGGAAATGATGTTTATCCTGATCAATAAGACAGACTTAGCGAGGCTAAGGAAATGGCAAGTTTGACGTCCTGGAGGAAGGAAGGAACATGGATTCCGGCCAGCAGCATGGATTATAGGATCTGGAAAGGGTCTTCAAAGTCATTTTGTTTCAGTCTCCTCATTTGACATGTGAGGAAACGAAGGTTCAACGAGCTAAATGACTTGACCAGGGTTATACAGATAGTAACAAAGTCAGGCCGGGTTGCTCTGATTGTTTCAGATGATGCCAGGCTGCAGAATCCAGTGTGCTCATCCTGGGAGCTATGGGTCTGGACTAGACAGCTATGGGATAGTTGCCTGGGTTTGTGTAGGAGGAGTTAAGTTCCGGTTCTTGTGACAAGCTGCCTGACATATTTCATGTAGGATACAGTTTGGATGAATGGCCATTCCAATCTAGTGGGTTGGTTTGGTCTTCAGCAAACTTGTTTTTCTTATAAGTTTAAATAATAATAACAATAATGGTTGTTAATTCTTTAGTTCTTGCTATATGTCAAATACTGTTCTAACCAGTTTATATGTATTAAATCATTTCATTTTGACAACAGTTCTATAAGGTAGGTATTATTATTATTACCCCATTTTACAGATGAGGAAATTGAAGCTCTGGAAGGTAAAGGCACTTGCCAGCCATCACAGAGCTAGTGAGTGGCAAAGCGGGGACTTGGTCCAAACAGTCTGGCTTCAGGGCCCATGTGCTTTCTCCCCCAGGCACTCTCAGTTTCAGCAGCAGGCTGAGGGACTCAGGTTTGAGCCCAGAGCTGCCTTGTGGCATGGAAGGTCCACATCAGTGGCTCTCAACCCTGGCTGCACGTCAGAATCAGCTGGGAAGCTCATAAAAAGTGCTAATGTCAGCTGAGCGCAGTGGCTCATGCCTGTAATCCCAGCAGTTTGGGAGGCCAAGGTGGGT
Organism: Cacajao melanocephalus; assembly: GCA_963573385.1. Taxonomy (NCBI): domain Eukaryota; kingdom Metazoa; phylum Chordata; class Mammalia; order Primates; family Pitheciidae; genus Cacajao; species Cacajao melanocephalus. The sequence continues at coordinate 26,719 of CAUYLG010015426.1, forward strand.
GGATCACCTGGGGTCAGGAGTTCAAGACCAGCCTGACCAACATGGTGAAACCCCATCTCTACTAAAAATACAAAAATTAGCCGGGTGTGGTGGTGCATGCCTGTAATCCCAGCTACTTAGGAGACTGAGGCAAGAGAATCACTTGAACCTGGGAGGCGGAGGCTGTGGTGAGCCGAGATGGTGCCATTGCACTCCAGCCTGGGCAACAAGAGCAAAACTCCATCTCAAAAAAATAAAAGTATTAATGTCCAGGCCTCACCCCAGTTCAGTTAAATTGCAATCTCTAGGGGTGGATCCCAGTCACTGAGGATTTTTAAAAGCTTCCGTGGTCAGCCTAATGCAGCTTAGGGTTAAGATGTACTGGAATCTAGCCTTGCCATTCCTTTGCCCTTTGGGAGCAACCGGCAGCCCATACTCACCTTTGTGTTCTGTACACCCACTTAGTAGGACACTTGTAGAGGCACTTATTCATACCACACCACGGGCTCCTGTCTCGGGATAAAGAACTCAGGCAGTGTACATGCTGTGGCAGCCACATCCACCAATGATGTGTAGTAACAAGTCTGTAAAATGCTAAGAGAGTATTTTCAGTCCTGAGCATCAGGAAACAGTGTAGCTTAGTGGGGTGCAGCTTGGCTCTGAGTCAAACAGACCCAGATTCAAGTTGATGCTTTGTGTCATGGTCTGTAATTTTAGAGACTGGTGTTTATCCTCTCACAGATTCCATGTTGTCATCTATTTAATCAAGCTAATATGATAATACTACCTCTTTCATGAGGCTTTTGTGAGGATTAAATGAGATAGTACATAGAAAGCACTCAGTTGCCTGTAATCCCAGCACTTTGGAAGGCCGAGGTGGGCAGATCACCTGAGGTCAGGAGTTTGAGACCAGCCTGGCCAACATGGTGAAACCCCATCTCTAATAAAAGTATAAAAATAAGCTGGGTGTGGTGGAGGTCAGCTGTAATCTCAGCTACTCAGGAGGCGAGGCAAGGCGAGGCCTTAGATCTGTCTTTGGGAAAGGAAAGTGTCTGCTCCTTTGAGGAGGCAAGGGGCTAGGAGTGGGTGGCCATCATGTTATCCCCCGTGGGATTCCATTTTTAACTTGACCCAGATTGTCTTGGGCTCCCTTTGCTTTCAGGGGGCTGCTTCCCTGGGCCAGGCTGTGTAGCACTTCCTATCCTCAGGCATGAATACAGACTGGCCAAAATGGTTATCCACTCAAGGCCAAAGCCTGCCCTGAGCCCAGGCACACCTGAGTCCCTCAACAATCTCTTCCTCGGCCAGCACAGGGAAATCCAGACTCAGGGTTCCAGAAATCCTCCATTCCCAAACCAAACCAATCATGGATCTTCCCTTTAAGGGGTAGAATCAGCCTTTAGAGTTACAAGCCCCTGGAAAGGGAAGCAGGTCCCTATACAATCAGCCTTCCTCCTCCCTCTTCTTGGAACAGGAAGAAGGGCTGAATAGTCCCTCTTCCCCACTCCTGGCTGTCTGAGTGGGCACTTGTCTGGCTGCTGGCCAGCAGTGAAGGGCCACTTAGAGAAGTGACATGGCCTGGAGGAGATTTGGGGTATCTTTCCTCAGTGACCTTTGATAGGGTCCAAAAACAGCCTTAAATCAAGAATATTTGTGGTCAAGGTGGGCGTGGGAAAGGCTGGAGAAGAGTTAGGTTTGTGCTTTGTAGTCTTGGCATCCATGTTTTGTGCCTGCCCTCCCTCTTGGGGAGGCCATGCTTGGCTCTGCTGAAAGCTGCTAACTGGTAACAGGGTGGATCATGGTGAGGGCTAGGGACAAGGTCAGGGAACTCTTAAGCTCAGGCCCTGCCCTCTATTCCTCTTCTTTGGTAGCAGTTCTCTGACCTGCTACCAAACACAAGGGCAAGCTGTGTCTCAGGAAAGCGGCTCCTGTGCGTGCCTGGGTGTGGTTAAAGCGTGGCCCAGAAGGCTTCCCTGGTACTGTCAGTCCAGGCAAAGCCCAGAACATCTGAGCGCATCTCTAACTTCCAGCGGCAACAGGTTGCTCAGAGTTTGAGTGTGCTGAAACAGGGTGTATTCTTTTCCACATTCTGTGTCATCTAGTCATGCAGGTAGGGAAAAGTTAGTCTAATAGAAGATTGTGCAGTTCCTAGTGACAGGTGCCAAGAGGTTATGATACAGGTTTCTTGGGTCTGATGTACAGTGTGAATAAATGCTTGCAGCTCTTAGCCCTTTTTTGATCAATGAAGCACTTTTTTCTTAATATTTTCCTATGTTAAAGGAGGAACCGTAACTCTCCGTAGCTGTACATATAACACTTCTCTCCTAAAGAGGAGTCAGTCAGTGCTCCTATGTTTTTAATTTCTTTGTCAAAGCAAGTAAATACTTTAGAATTGTTAAATGTATAAAGTGAATAAACTTGAGTGTTCCGCAAACACACACACACACACACACACACACACGCGCGCGCGCCTGGCCTCATCCAATCAGTGAAGGCTTTAAAAGAAAAGACAGCTGTTTACTCACATAAGCCGCCCCGTCCCCGGCCCCGCCCCACCTCGCCTCCCTACTTTTTCTAGCCAGCACCCCCAAAGCAGTGGCTTCTCACAGGAAAGGATGAGTGGGGAGCACAGTTGAGATGACTCTTGATGACAAGATGCTGCAGCTGGCCTGCTGTAAAGTTATGGGTGTGTATCCAGAATGCCTGGTGGCCTGTGGGGGTCTTTATCAAGGAGATGCTGGCTTGACCCAGGCCTCCTTTCCCTAGGAGCAGCAGGAGCTGAGGCACAGGGACTCCCCCATCCCCTTCTGGCCAGAGAGCTGCTCCTATGATGTCACCCTCTGTCCACCGTGACAAGGACAGATACATTGTGCAGAAAACTCTGGGCCGCAGCAGCGCCCCGTCTCCAGCAGGAGGCAAAACCAAGGCGGTGGAAGCAGGAGAGCAAGGAGACAGATGCCCCGAAGCTCTATCTTCCTCCCCAAACACCAGGCAACAGGACGGGGACAATGCAAAGTAAATGTGTGCTGTGACACCCATGTGTGACACAGGCCAAAAATTCTAAGTGGATTCACAAGCCACGCCACCCAGCCTCGGGTCCTCCCTCTACAGCCGTCACAGAGCCAGGATTGGTCTCTGGCATTGCACTAAGAGCTGCTGCCCCCTCACATGGTGTCTGTGCTCTTGCTGGGTTGGGGAGGCTGCCCTGCATCCCCATTCTGGACAAGCCAGCAACCACCCGCCCAGTGCTGAGAGCAGCATGCAGGTTTCCTGAGCACCCTCTGTGTAATCACTTTCCAGAGCTTAGAGCCCCAGTGAAAGTGGGGGTGGGGGCAGCACGGTCCCAACAAGCCCCAGGCACACTCCTCTGTGTCTCCCACCCAAGTGCCCATTCGGTCTGCACACTGCCCTGACTGGACGCTGAAGCCCGGCCTGCCACGACTGGCCACACCACTGAAACGACTAAGATGTCCTCTAGTCCCTCAGCCTGGAGCAGCAGATGAGATGCTGAAGAGTTAGTAGGGGAAAGAAGAGGAACCCTGGCTTGCTGTGAGGTGCAGGGGGCGAGGCAGGGCGAGGGTGAGGGCAAGGGCGAGGCGAGGCGACTCAGGTTTTGAGTCAAGTAGGTAGTTGATGACATGATCCTGTGGCTCAGAGGAGAGATACAGATAGAAATCATCAAGCAGAGGAGAACAGAAAGAAGGCCAGCACAGTTGAAGGGTTTTGTGACTTGGCTCCACATTGCAGCCAAGTACCCTTCCAAACTCATCAGATGCTACCATTGCTTTGCTAACAGTGGCCCAAGATAAAGTTGAAAAGGTGGGCAGATCGGGCATGGTGGTGCATGCCTGTGGTCCCAGCTACTAGGAAGGCTGAGGCAAGAGGATCACTTGAGCCCAAGAGTTCTGGGCTGTACAGCACTGCATCTGATTAGCTATCAGATGTCCATATTAAGTTCATTATCACTATGGTGACCTCTTGGGGGCAGGAGACCACTAGGTTGCCAAAGGTGGGGTGAACTGGCCCAGATTGGAAACCTAGCAGATCAAAACTCCTGTGCTGATCAGTAATGGGATTGCACCTGTGAATAGCCTGTGTTGCCCACTCCAGCCTGGGCAACACAGTGACACCATATCTCTGTTAAAAAAAAAAAATTTTTTTTTTTGAGATGGAGTCTCGCTGCAACGACCAGGCTGGAGTGCAATGGCATGATCTTGGCTCACTGCAACCTCCGCTTCCCAGGTTCAAGCAATTCTCGTGCCTCAGCCTCCCAAGTAGCTGGGACTACAGGCATGCACCACCACACCTGGCTAATTTTTGTATCTTTAGCAGAGGCGGGGTTTCACCATGTTGGCCAGGCTAGTCGCAAACTCCCAACCTCAAGTGATCTGCCCACCTCAGCCTCCCAAAGTGCTGGGATTACAGGCGTGAACCACCCCACTGTACCCGACCTAAAACATATTTAAAATTAAAAAAAAAAAAAAAGAGAAAAAAAGGTGAGCAGAGCAGATCATATAAGACCTTGTAGCCTACATTTAGCATGCTGGAGCCACTTCCTACTGGCTCAGAAGAACTGACTGTTACATTTCAGAAAATTTGGGGGCTGGTTGACTTCACATTTGGTAGCCTGATATCAGCCATAGTGGGAGGACTGACGCTGTTGAAATTGGTAAATGCTACAACTCAGACCTTTTTTTATTTTCCCCCAGAGAACCAGTTATTAAACTTTACCACCATATTAGCACTATGGCTTGTAGGCTTCAGTAAGAAATTTAGATTTCATTCTAAGTGTGATATAAAGTCATTAAAATGTTTTAAGCAGGTGAGCAAAAAAAAAAAAAAATCTGATTTTTAAAAATCACTAGATGTGGCTGGGCACAGTGGCTCATGCCTGTAATCCCAACACTTGGGGAGGCCAAGGCGGGCAGGTCACCTGAGGTCAGGAGTTCGAGACCAGCTAGGCAACATGGTGAAACCCTGGCTCTACTAAAATACAAAAATTACAGGGCGTGGTGGCGCACGCCTGTAATTCCAGCTACTCAGGAGACTGAGGCAGGAGAATCACTTGAACCCAGGAGGTGGAGGTTGCAGTGAACTGAGATTGCACCACTGCATTGCAGCCTGGGTAACAGAGCAAGACTGCGCTCAAAAGAATAATCACTGTACAAGAATGAACTTTCAGTGGGAGAAGGCAGGATTGCTAAGGAAACTGCTATAATGATCCACATGAACACTGAGGCCTTGGCAGTGCAGGTAGAGTGAAGTCCAGAAATTAAGGAAGATAGTTAAGGTCCTAAGACTGGATATAGATGGCCCTTGATTAATCACAAGTTGTTTATAATTGACCTGTTATAGAATTCATGTAACCTAGTGTCTTTTTGTTTTAGTTGTGGGGAGCACCAGATTACAGAATGATTACTTTGACTCATAACTTGGGGCTTTTTACAATTCTTACCAGAAACTGGCAGGTAATAAATCAGTCACCTTATTTGGTAGCAAAATAAGGAGGTTACTTTCCTGCATAAACGTACTTTCCTCTTTTCAGTATTTCAGTCTTACATGAGCAGGAGGAACTTGAAGTCTTGTGATTAGGCCGTTTCTTTGTAAGGGAAAAGGAGGCTTACTATCCCTTTGGTAACAGTTCTTTACTGATAGGGTAAGAAGGAAAGGTTGAGTTCGAACAATGCTAAAGGAAACACTTTAAAGTAAGACATGCCCCGAAGACCCCTAGCCATTTTGCCTACTGTGACCAAGCTGGGAGACTTAGCTTGTCCATTTCATAATCATCTGTGTTTGCTTGTCACTATACCTTAAAGAGAAGGCCTAACTCCAAAGTTTCACCCTTTACCTTGATGGAGAACTCTATTTTTATTTTTATTTATTTATTTTTTTTTTTGAGACAAGGTCTTGCCCTATTGCCCAGGTTGGAGTGCAGCGGTGTAATCTTGGCTCCCTGCAGCTTCAACCTCCTGGGCTCATTCGATCCTCCTGCCTCAGGAGCTACTCCCTCCTGAGTAGCTGGGACTACAGGTACATGCTGCCATGCCTGGCTAATTTTTTTTTCTTTTATAGAAATGAGGTCTCATCATGTTGCCCAGGCTGGTCTTGAATTCCTGGGATCAAGCGATCTTCCAGCCTCAGCCTCCCAAAGTGCTGGGATTACAGGCATGAGCCACCATGCCCAGCCATGCTATATTTTTAAAGCATAGAATATTGATCCTTTGAGCTGGATTGATATGGAAAGATACAACAATCTAATAAAAAATAAATAATTGTGAAACCTCATCAATTTTTATGCCACTAACCTAAAATTCTAATAACCCAGGGCTTAGTAAGCAAATTAGTCATATAAACGGCATAATTATAGGGATATTTAAACTCTTTACCAAAAGAAGCTGCTTTTAAAGCCTGCTGAAATACCTGTTTATTACTAATAATGGCTAACATTATTGACACTTATAATGTTGCTGGCACTCTTCGTTGTCTCATTTAATTTTCACAGCAACCCTAAGAGCTACGTATTATCACTCCCATTTTTGAAATAAGGAAATTGAAGCTCAGAGAAGTTAAGGAGGTCGCCAGGCCAGGTGGCTCATGCCTGTAATCTTGGCACTTTGGGAGACTGAGACAGGTGGATCACTTGTGGTCAGGAGTTCAAGACCAGCCTGACCAACATGGCAAAATCCCATCTCTACTAAAAATACAAAAATTAGCCAGGCATGGTGATGTGTGCCTGTAACCCCAGCTACTCAGGAGGCTGAGGAATAAGAATCGCTTGGAGGCAGACGTTACAGTGAGCCAAGATCATGCCACTGCACTCCAGTCTGGGTGAGAGAGTAAGACTCTGTCTCAAAAACAAAAGTTAAGGAACTTGCTTAGGATCAAATAGCTAGTGAGTAGAAGACACAGGGTTCCCATCCAGGTCTGTGTGATGGTAAAGCCCACATACAGAACATTCGTGCTCTATCTTGCCTTCCACAGATCACTCAGCCATGCATGAAAGTAAGGCCTGAAAAGTGTCTCTATTAGGTTGTCCTTCATTAATCTAGTTCCAGTCATATATAATAAAATGGAATGTCTTTCCAAAATTTCATAATTTAGATTTCACTCATTGAGGCTGACTCCCCTCACCCCTATACATTCCCACAGTTGGAATTAGTGACCTTTTACTATATGTTGTATTGAATGTCCTTATAGTTGGGGGTCATGAGAGAAGCTAAAGTCTAACTTGGACAAGATGATGACTGGCATTGCCAGGGTTGTGCAGGAACAGTAGTGGGGTGGGGTGTCCTGCAAGGGCATGAGTTAGGTGGCTGTCAGGTGCAGCATAAGTCGTAGTGCAAGGCCTTGGAGCCTAGAGGCCAAGGTCAGAGTCACCAGGAGGCAGGATCTGGGAGTGCAGATTAGAGTGGCCCAGTAGGCGGAGCATCTGGCTTCTAGGCCTGCCTCTGCTATGCACCAGCTAGGGGCTTTGGTTAAGTTGCTCTGCTTCTCCAGGTGGTAGGTTTTCATTTGTAAAATGAATAATTAGACAGGAAGATCTTAGGGTCCCTTTCAGATTTGGGTCTCTGGTTTAGGGATCTGCGTTATTAGAGCCTAAAGTGATCAAGGCCTTGGAGTTCTAGTCATAGAAGGAGAGCAAGAAAGAGCCAGCTTTCATGGTCAGGGGCAACAAAGAGGTGGCTCACGCCTGTAATCCCAGCACTTTGGGAGGCCAAGACAGGAGGATCACCTGAGGTCAAGAGTTTGAGACCAGCCTGGCCAACATAGCAAAACCCCATCTCTACTAAAAGTACAAAAATTAGCTGGGTGTGGTGCCATGCACCTGCAATACCAGCTACTCTGGAGGCCAAGGCAAGAGAATTGCTTGAACCTGGGAGGCAGAGGTTGCAGTGAGCCGAGATCACACCACTGCTCTCTAGCCTGCGTGACAGAGTGAGACTCCATCTCAAAAAAAAAAAAAAAAAAAGAGTCCAGAAAGCCTGATTTGAATCAGTAAAATCTAGTTTTCACACTGCTTCTCTGATTGTAATTCATTCTTCTACCGATTTTTAAGCAGGGTGGAAGAGAGAAAAGCTAAGTGAAACATGGTCCTAGGCATCACAGGTCTCATAGTCTCCTGAGGGAAAGAGACAGGAAACAACTAACTAGAATATAAAACAGAATAAAATCTGTTCATTACCTGCTGTATGACCTTGGTCAAATCACTTAACCTGTCACTGAGCCTCAGTTTCCTCAACTGTAACAGACACATAGGCAGTCAATAAATGTCAGTATTGGTACTGGCAGTAGTAATATGGAATACATGTGTGATATTTTGTACTATGCCATTACATCTTAGTAAAATAGAGACATCAAAATGTCTTATGAAGACAGAAATGAAATGAATTTTGATATTTGTTTTCTGCAAAGATTCTACATTACACTGTATGTCTTGACCTCTCATTTTTATAACACGTGCATAAAATTATATGAAAATGCTTTAAAATTTCCAGCCCATTCTTATACTGAGCATTTTATGTACTCATTCAGCAAACCATTCATTGAGTACCGGTCATGTGTCAGCTGCTGGTTAAGGCACTAGAGATACAGAAATTAACAAGACCTAGTCCTCACAGAGTTCACAGCACACTAGCAGAAGCAGATATGTAAATTGAACATTATTACAATTCAACTGTGAAAGAAGCCTCTTTGAAAGAGTTGTCTATATTAACCATCTCCAATCTTTCTCTTCCCATTCTTTTTTTTTTTTTTTTTTTTTTTTTTTTTTGAGACAGAATCTCACTCTGTTGCTCAGGCTGGAATACAGTGGCACAATCTCAGCTCACTGCACTGCAACCTCGACCTTCCTGGTTCTTATGTCTCAGTCTCCTAAATAGGTGGGATTACAGGTGTCCACCACCATGCCTGGCTAATTTTTGATATTTGTATTTTTAGCTGACATGGGGTTTTGCCATGTTGGCCAGGCTGGTCTCGAACTCCTGACTTCAGGTGATCCACTTGCCTTGGCCTCCCAAAGTGCTAGAATTACAGGTGTGAGCCACTGTGCCCAAGCCCCCTTCTCTCTCTTTTTCTTTTTTTTTTTTTTTTCGGACACTCTCTCTATGTCGCCCAGGCTGGAGTACAGTGGGGCGATCTCAGCTCACTGCAACCTCCGCCTCCTGGGTTCAAGCAGTTCTGCCTCAGCCTCCCAAGTAGCTGGGATTACAGGCGCCCACCACCATGCCTGGCTAATTTTTGTATTTTTAGTAGAGACAGGTTTTTACCATGTTGGCCAGGTTGGTCTCAAACTCCTGACCTGAAGTGATCCACCCGCCTCGTCCTCCCAAAGTGCTGGGATTACAGGCGTGAGCCACCATGCCCGGCCTCATTCTGTCTTAAATCTATTCCAGTTAGACATTTGCTCCACCACCCAGTAAACTTTTCTTATATTTTTTGAGACAGGGACTCACTCTATCACCCAGGCTGGAGTACAGTGGCACAATCATGGCTCACTGCAGCCCCAACCTTGAGGGCTCAAGCAACCCTCCCACCTCAGCCCCCCAAGTAACTGGGACTACAGGTGTTCACCACCACTGCCAGCTAATTTATATATTTTTTGCAGAGATAGGAGTCCCACTATGTTGCTCAGGCTGGTGTTGAACTCCTGGGCTCAAGCAATCCTCCCACCATGGCCTCCCAAAGTGCTGGGATTGCACATGTGAACCACTGCACCCAGCCAAAACTTCTCTTTTTATGATAACCAGTGACCTCCATGTGTCTAGATCCAGCGGTCAATTCTGAGTCCTCATCTTACTGGGCCCGCAGCAGCTCCCGCCTCCTTGACATAACACCTTCACTCGGCTTCCTGGTTGCCACACTTTCCTTTTCCTTCTTCACCGACTGCTCCTTCTCAGTCTTTGCTGGGCCTCCTATTTACTTGACCTCTAAATGTGGAAGTATCCCCAGGCTCAAGCCCTAAGTGATCTCATCTGGTCTCCTGACTTTAAATACCATCTGTGTACTGATGACTCCCAAATTATGTCTCCAGCCCTGACCTCTCCCCTCAACTCCAGACTTCTGTAGCCAACTCCCCATCTCCATTTGAATGGCTAACAGGGATTGCACAGTTGAACTCCTGATGCTTCCACCCACCCTCAAAAAACAAACAAAAACAAAAAGCCAACCTGCTTCTCCCATAGCATTCCCCATCTCAGTTAACGGCACTTCCGTCTATCCCGTTGCTCAGACCAGAAACATTGGAGCCATCCTTTAACTTCTTACATAGGATGACAAAAGAAAAACAAAAGAAAAAATTTTAAATAGAGCCATCCTTGACTCCCCTCTCACACCCTCATCCAGTCCATCAGCCAATCCTGTTAACTCCACCTTCAGAATATATTGAGTCTGATCACTACTCACCACTCCACCACTAGCACCCCAGTCCAAGCCACCATCATCTCTTGCCTAAATTACTCTAGTAATCTCCTAACCAGTCTCCATCCTACTTTTCCTTCCATCCTTGAGTATTTTTCAACACAGCAGACAGAGTGATCATGTGGAAATATAAATTAGGTCATGCTACTCTTCTATTCATAACCCCCCCACCCCCACCAATGACCTGTCTTCTCACTCACTAAAAGCCAAAATGCAGGTCGGGCATGGTGGCTCATGCCTGTAATCCCAACACTTTGGGAGGCCAAGGCGGATGAATCACCTGATGTCAGGAGTTCGAGACCAGCCTGGCCAACGTGGTGAAACGCCATCTCTACTAAAAATACAAAAATTAGCCGGGCATGGTGGTGCACTCCTGTAATTCCAGGTACTCAGGAGGCTGAGGCAGGAGAATTGCTTGAACCCAGGAGGCAGAGGTTGCAGTGAGCCAAGATTGTGCCATTGCACTCCAGCCTAGGCAACAAGAGCAAAACTCCATCTCAAAAAAAAAGAAAAAAGCCAAAATGTTTACTGTGTGGCCTACCAGCCTTATATAGTCTGGCCACCATTTACTTCCTGAAGTCATATCCCATTACTCTCTATTTTGTTCATTCCACTGTCACCACATTAGCCTCCTCACTGCCTCTCTAACACCCCAGACATGCTCTTGTCTCACGGCCTTTGAAGATATCTGTACAACTCGCTTCCTCACTTCCTTCAGATCTCCACTCAAAAGTTATCTTCTTGGTGAGGTCTTCTCTGATTACTCTAATAAACACTTCAGCATCCTCCAGACACTCCCTATATGTTTCCCCTTCTTTTATTTTATCCAGAGCACTCACCTCCTCTTAGTATTTGGCATTATTTGCTTATTTTCTTTCTTTCTCTACCCTTCCCCTGCAATTAGAATTTCAGCTTTATAGGAATAGGGACTTTTGTCTGTTTGGTTCACTAATGTATCCTGAGTGTCTGGCATATAGTAAGTATCAATAAATATGCAAATAAATGAATAGTCTTTAGAGGGGATAATGGGAGTACAAAAAAGAGCAGGCCAGGCGCGATGTTTCTTGCCTGTAATCCCAGCACTTTGGGAGGCCCAGGCAGGTGGATCACGAGGTCAGGAGACCATCCTGACCAAAATGGTAAAATCCCGTCTCTACTAAAAATATAAAAATTAGCTGCACATGGTGGCAGGCACCTGTAATCCTAGCTACTTAGGAGGCTAAGGCAGGAGAATCGCTTGAACTTGGGAGGCAGAGGTTGCAGTGAGCAGAGATCATGCCACTGCACTCCAGCCTGGGTGACAGAGTGAGACGTTATCTCAAAAACAAAAAGAGCGAAGGAGTGCAGTCAGGGGTAACTGACGCTTTTCATACTGGAAAAGTTGTCATGAAGGGCCTTACATATTATTCTAAGGAGCTTAGATTTTATCGTGTAGGTGGTAAAAAGTCAACAAAGGAGTCAGTGGTCTGAATTGGAATCTTAGAAATGTGTTCTCACTGTAGAATAAAGAATGAGGCCGGGCACAGTGACTCACACCTGTAATCCCAGCACTTCGGGAGGGCGAGGTGGGTGGATCACCTGAGGTCAGGAGTTTGAGAACAGCCTGGCCAACATGGGGAAACTCCATCTCTACTGAAAATACAAAAATTAGGCGGGTGTGGTAGCGTGCACCTATAATCCCAGCTACTTGGGAGGCTGAGGCAGAAGAATCGCTTGAACCCAGGAGGCAGAGGTTGCAGTGAGTCGAGATCGTGCCACTGCACTCCAGCCTGAGTGACAGAGTGAGACTCCATCACAAAAAAAAAAAAAAAAATGGAGAATTGGAGGCTGGATGTGGTGGCTCACACCTGTAATCCTAGCACTTTGGAAGGCCGAGGTGGGAGGATACATGAGCCCAGGAGTTCGAGACCAGCCTGGGCAACATAGGGAACCCTATCTCTATTAAAAAAAAAACACACAAACTAGCCGGGCATTGTGGCACGCACCTTTAATCCCAGCTACTCAGTAGGCTGAGGCAGGAGAATTGCTTGAACCCAGGAGGCAGAGGTTGCAGTGAGCCAAGATTGTGCCACTGCACTCCAGCCTGGCGACAGAGC
>CAUYLG010015427.1:0-19938 GCA_963573385.1 Cacajao melanocephalus
GGAAGAAGCAACCACAACAGATGGCCACTGTGGCAGGGGCTGAGACGGGGAGGGGCTGGGACGGGGAGGGGCTGGGACGGGGAGGGGTTGAGGTGTGGGAGGCGTTGAGATGGGAAAAGGGCTGAGACGGGGGAGGGGTTGAGATGGGGAGGGGTTGAGATGAAAGCAGTTGAGCTGGCTGACAGTTGAGATGGGGAAGGGTTGAGCTAGGGAAGAGATGAGGTAGGGAGGGGTTGAGATGACGGAGGGTTGAGTTGGAGGAGTTGAGATGGCCAGGGACTGCAGTGAGGAGGGTTAAGATGGGAGGAGTTGAGATGGGGAGAGTTGAGATGAATGGGGTCAAGATAGGAAAGGAGTTGAGTGAAGTTGAGATGGGGGTTTTGAGATGGGTGGGACTGAGATAAGAAGGGCTTTAGTTGGGGAGGGGTTGAGATGGGGCATGGGTTGAGATGGGTGTGGTGAGATGGGTGTGGTGAGATGGGTAGCTTTCAGATGAGGTAGGTTTGAGATGGGGAGAGGGTGAAAAAGGGAGGCACTGAGATGAGTATGGCTGAGATGTTGAAGGGTCAAGTTGGGGAGAGGTTAAGATGGGAAGGGATTGAGTTGTGAAGGGGTTGAGTTGTAAAGTGCCTGGGATGGGAAGTCGTTGAGTTGTGAAGGGGTGAGTTGTGATGGAGTTGAGTTGTGAAGGGGCTGAGATGGGAAGGGGTTGAGTTGTGAACGGGTTGAGTTGTAAAAGGACTGAGATGGGAAGGGGTTGAGTTGTGAAGGGGTTGGTTGTGAAGGGTTTGGTTGTGAAAGGGTTGAGTTGTGAAGAGGGTGAGTTGTGAAGGGGTTAAGATGTGAAGGGGTTGAGTTGTGATGGGGTTGAGATGGGAAGGGTTTAAGTTGGGAATGGGTTGAGTTGTAAAATGCCGGGGATGGGAAGTGGTGGAGTTGTGAATGGTTGAGTTGTGAAGGGGTTCAGTTGAGAAGGGATTGAGTTGTGACGGGGTTGAGTTGGGGGGGGGGTTGAGATGTGAAGGGGTTGAGGTAGGAAGGGGTTGAGCTGTGAAGGGGTTAAGATGGGAAGAGGTTGAGCTGGGGAGGGGTTCAGATGAGGAGGAGATTAATTGGGGAGCTGTTGACATGGGATGGTCTTGAGATGCATAGTGGTTGAATTGGGGAGGGCTTGAGATGGGGAAAGGTGGGTTGAGGAAGGGTTGAGATGGGGAATGGTTGAAATGTAGTGACAGGAGGGATTAAGTAAGACCTGACCCCCGCACCCCAGTGCACTCAAGCTGAGTGTGTCTTGAAAGCAATGTCTCCACACCAGGAGCACTGTCCCCAGAGCTGCCCTACTTCAAGAGCAGAAAGAGAATTTACTGAACTCCTCTGTATTTTCTTGATAGATTCAGGAAGGGTTGCAGGTTCCTAGTCTCCTGATCGGTAGGCAGTGATGCTGCTTTTGTAGAACAGCAGTGAGGCCGAGTAGTGGGATGTGAGCACAGCTGCAGAGGGTCTGGAAGGGGGTCCCCAGGAGAGGTGGGGGCAGGGAGAGAGGGGAAAGGAAGACAGTCCCCTTTCTCACTCACAGGCCAACCCTGCACGCCTTCATTCCCTCCCTATTATAGGCTTTGTGAGAAAAAGAGGAAGAGAAAGATGGTTAGAGGAGCTAAAAGCAGAAGGGAAGGAGGACAGTATAGCTGGGGTAACAGCTGCTGAGGCGGGGTCCTCAGAAGGGTGCCCCGTGCCCATCTCCTTCTCTGCACCTCAGCTTTCTCGCCTGCACCTTCAATGAGAAGTTACGTGAGATGAATTTTAAAGGTCTTTTCATCGGTGCCTGGAATTCTACAGGGTGTCTAATTCTGCGTGCGTGCGTGCGTGTGTGTGTGGTGTTCAGCAGTTTCATAAATGTTTTTTTCAGCCAAAAAGGCTGAAGCAAATTCCTTCAGTTATGTTCATCTCCTCCACGATGAGCACTTCCTTTTCTGCACGTGTCTTCATCCATCCCCTCACATCCAAGAGGAAAACGCCCTTGACTCATTTGCAGCCATGGGTGCAGGCGAGCTCTTAAGGATGGCAAGGTGTTTGCCAGTGGTCAGGGAGAAGGAAGGCCCTGGACTGCCGTGGGAGTCCCGGGGCGCTCACCCTGCCCTGCCGAGGCCCTTCCTCCTCCTGGCTTTGCTTTCCTTCCTTGCAATGCGAGTGCGGACCATTAGGCTGCCCGAGCCCTTCCAGCTACACATTGGAAAGCATCCCAGCGAGACTGCGGCTGCAATGCACAGAAACAACCACTTGGGGGCACCATAAAAGAAGGAAAAAATACCTCCTCCAAGGAAGAGGGAAAATGTGACAAATTGTGCGGCTGGCGCTAGAGGGCGCCGCTTTTCCCACTTTCTTCAAAAAGGTGGCTGGGGGCAGAATCTTGACATGTCCAGAAGGCTGAAAAGCCTCCTTCTGCAGATATGGCCGTGGGGACAGAATGGAGGCAGCCCAGCACCAGGGCAGAATGGGAGAGGGGGGACTGATTCACCTGAGCCTCCAAACAGGGAGGAGACTCTCATGCTGCCACAAAAGGAAGCACAGAATGGGCCAAGCCGGCCCGGGCACCAGGCTGCAGAGTCACAAACCCCCTCCGCGGCCTCCTCCCCGAGGGCCTGCCTTAGAAGGGAAGAAGTTGGACAACAGATCTCCCTGAGCCTGGCTCCCAGCGCTGTGCTCTGGAAAAGAAGGAAACCCTCTGCTTTCTCTCAGGGCATCCAGTGGCTTCAGAAAGGAAAAGGGAATGTGTGTTTTTAGAGGGGGCAGGAAGTCTCCAGGTCACTGTATAACTCTCTGGCACAGAGGTTATGCATTCATGCTCTGCAAGAGATGAGAGTTGCCAGGTACTTAGCAGGGGCCAGTCCCCCGCTTCCCAGTACAGGACCCTCCTTGTCCAAGGCGGCCTCCGCTGCAAGCACAGAAACCCGCACAGCTCACCCACTACCTTGTTTATTCTCACACTCTGTTCTCTAGGGAAGCATTTCTAGAACCATGGAAGGTTTGAAGGGAAGGGCAAGTCACCAGACACCAGACCTAGAAACAGGCTCTTTTTGCTAATCCCGGGAGGACAAGTAAAGAAAAATCAAGGGTGTGTGAAGTTCCCCAAAGGACTCAGCTTAAAACAAATCTCTAGAAATCACCCAAACAGTGTCATTTCCCAAGGGAAGCCCAGTTCTCTGGATTCTCTGTGCCTTCCTGCTCTGCTCAGAATTCCAAGAAAGCAGGGCATATGCTCCAGGTCTCTTCTGGGCTGGTGGATTTCAAATGTGTTGCTGGTTAGTGACAACTCGGTGTGTTGAAGGCTCATGATTTCTGTGTTCCACTGGCATATGTTCTGGTTCCTGCAAGCCTGTTCTACTATAGCCCTAAGATCCTGAAGTGCCTCATCTCTGAGTGAGAAGGCTGGATTTTGCAGACATGCAAACTCAGGTGCCTTCAGGACCAAGTCAGTCCTCTAAATGAGTGAATTAGCCCGAAGGCAGTAGAGAGTGGCGGGGCACAAACTGACCTGGAGACTTCCTGCCCCCTCTAAAAACATACACACTTAAATAAAATTAAAACATCTGATAAGTCAACGAAGCACTCATATGTAACTGAACAAACTCTGCCATGCGCCCTTTTGGCAATAGCAGTTCCACAGAGTCCTGTATTCTAACAACCCAAGTGATATCTGATGCTGGCAGCAGGTGACAGCATGTGGACTGAGGTCTCCACCTAGTCTGACTAGACCTGCATGAGAGCTTCGTCGCCAGGCTAAAGTGTAGTGGCACGATCATGGCTCACTGCAGCCTTGACCTCCTGGGCTAAAGTGATCCTCCCACCTCAGCCTCCTAAGTAGCTGTGACCATAGGTGTGCCCCACCATGCCAGGCTAATTTTTTCATTGTTTTTTTTTTTTTAAGAGATGAGGTTTCCCTATGTTGCCCAGGCTGGTCTGAAACTCCTGGGTTCAAGCAATCATCCCACCTTGACCTCCCAAAATCCTGAGATTACAGGCTGAGCCATAGCTCCTGGCCATAGCATTGCTGTTTTTTAGAGAGACAGGGTTCTCACTATGTGGTCCAGGTTGGTCTCAAACTCCTGGGCTTAAGCCATCCTCCTGCCTCGGCCTCCCAAGATGCTGTGGTATTACAGGTGTGAGCCACTGCACCCAGCCTATAGCCATAGGATTTTGTTTTACTACATAAACCTAAGCTTCAAGGTTGAGACACATGTTGCCTTATAGAATATGTTGCTGATGTTGAATGCAGTACCAATGCTGGAGAGACTGTTGGTTGGATGTGATCATCCCTACCAAGTCAGCATAGCTGCAGGGCACATGAGGCAGAAGTGGGCGGGACTTCAGGACTGGTTCCTCCGACCTTATCACTCACACTGTCCACTGACCGTCACATAAAGCACCAGCAGTCACCCAGACTCTCAGGACCCCAGCTTCCTCACCTGCAAATGAGGCAGCTGGACCAGGTGAATAATAATAATGAGAATGAGAATGGCTCATAGGCATTGACTGTTGACCTTGTGCCAGGCACTGTGTATTTCTTCCTGTAACCTCCCACATGCTGCTGTGGTCCACTGATGTATACAGCTGACCCCAAGCCTAACTGCAACCTCTGCACCACGGTCTTTGGCAAACCTCTGATGCCTGCTGTATACGGCGATGGCAAGTGACAGGCTCCTGAAAGTAAGGAACTGGACATGAAGGAGAAAAACAACCAAGCGTTGAACTAGGTACTTTGCATGCTGTTGTTGCTTCATAACAATTCAGAAAGGATGCTGTACTCATCCACAATCTAGCAAAAGAGGAAAATGAGGCTCAGAAAGGTTGACTATTTTACCCAAGGTCAAATAAGACACAGCTCAATGGTGATCAAACAATAGCTTGAAGGAGGACAGTTCCTGTACAACTTGCAAGTTAACCAACTAGCGTTTTACAGCTCATGAAACTCCACACCCCAGGGGCACCTGCTCTAAACCTAGAGCCGCCGGTGTCGTGAGCTTCCCGGACTAGACTGTTCAGTGTCACTAGAGCTATCAGAGGCCAGGTGAACACACAGGTGGTAACTCTAACCACAGCCACTGTCACGGAGCATTCATAAATATCCATCCACAAATAATTACTGAGGGCCTATGTGTCAGCATCGCCCTCAGCACTGGGGCTCTGGAGTCAACTAGGTAGTCAAATCACTGATCTCATGACACCAACTTTCTTGTGAGGGTAGGTGGTCTACTGCATAGGCGATGTGGCACAGTGACCAGGTGTCCCTTTTAGACCGTGTGACGAAGGACAGGCTCTCTGAGGAAGTATCATTTGAGCTAAGATCTAAATGGCAAGAATGAACCCACCCTGTTGAGATCTGGAGAAAAATTCCAGGCAAAGGGAGGAACCAGGGTAGAGACATAAACAGGCATAGCCTACATAAAAGGTGAGTGAGCAGGAGCTCAGGGAACGAGGGAGAGAGTAGATGAGGCCAGGAGGTAAGCAAAGCTCAGGTGGGGTAGGGCCTTCTGAGCCAGCAAATGGAGTTCAGATTGTCCCCGCTTGAACACGTTCCCTGATTCTAGGGAAACAAAGGTGCAGAGACAGGTCAGGAGGCCATCGCAATGGGCAGCGGCTTGGAAGAGATTGGTAGCAGTGGGGATGGAGAAGTGTTCGGACTTGGGATACGTTTGGGAGATGTTGACAGGGCTTCCACTGATCAGAGGTGAGGAAAAAGACAGAGAAATAAAAGATCGTGAGAATATTTGGCTTGGACAAATGGGGAAAGAGTGGTGCCATTTACTGATGAGGAAAAATGAGGGGCCAGACAGGATCAGAAGAGGGTCAGAACTTTTGTTCCAGGCAGGTTATGTTTTAGAAGCTGGTTAGATAGACAACGGTGCAGAAATGCCAAACAACCATTTGGCTACAAGAGTCAAGGGTTCTTAGGAAATTTACATTCGAGATTCATCTGCAGATGTGTGGGTCACCCAGGGACACTGTAGGCAGAGAAGAGGCCCAGAATAACCCTGGTGCTCATCAACATTTTGAGGACCCCCCGCCAGACTATGTGATCTGATCGTTGTGGTCAAAATGTACAACAGGCCTGCAAGGCAGGTATTATTTCCCACCTCTACTCAACAGATGCCGAGGTTACAACCTGCCCAAGCCCACAATTTACAAGTAGCATTGCAAGAATTCAGTCATGAATGGAGCTCCCGTCATGTACCCTGCTTTCAAGAAGTACGGGGAGGATTACTATAGGGACACCAATGAGTAGGATGGTTTACTAGAACAAGCGTGGGCTTTGGAATTAGAGGACCTGGAGGGAATCCTCACTCAGTGATACTGGGCAGGTAACTTCACCTTATCAAGCCTCAGCTTCCCAATATGTAAAATAACTTTGTTGTTATTGTGTTTCATTTTGCAAATGTCTACTAAGCGCCTAATATGCATCCAGCGCAGTGCTAAGAAATGGAGACACAACGGGGAACTTCTCTGCTGACAGTCTAGTGGTGGACACAGACACACGAACAGGGAATTACAATGTAGTGTGCTAAGTACTATCATTATGGAAATACCCCCTCCCTCTTTATAGAGTAAGTCATACCCACCTACGCAGACTTTAAAGTTACACATAATTTCCTTTCTTCCAGACCCATATGCAATAATAATGCCATACAAAATGTTTCTGTTCTTCATCATGGTACCTATTATTTCCATTAGAATAAATAATACATGCAAATCACCCACCATATAGCCAGTGCTGAATAAATGGTGGCAGTCATTATTAAGACACAGGTTTTTGACCTAGTACCACCTGTAACTTTGGAGCTCATTTTTCTCTTCTGTAAACTAGAAATAATAATAGCTAATTCTTGAGGTCATTGTGAGGCTCAGATGAGCTCACATATATGAAAAATGTTTTAAGCTGTAGAGAACTGTATTAAAGTATTAGTAAAACATTGCAACATGCCCACCTGCTAAAGTTATAAAACTTAGTACACAAGAAACCCTTGGTGTTAACCAAGAGGTCTTCATCACCTGAAAAGTGGGCCTGAGGAAACCTTTAAATCAGTTCTTTGGGAAACAACACTGTGCACAAGAAAATCTGCTCCATCTGAAATCACCTAAACTACTCCTTCTCCCATCCACATTTGGCTCACCCAGCCAAAGACAAAAGCAGGAGACCTCCCAGGTTGGTTTCTAGTCTGTTTCACTCATCACCAGGGTCCTGACTCGGTGTCTAGGAGACAGGATTTGTAAAGCTGGTGGTGTGTGTCCTGGGCTTTTGGCTGTATAGCAGCGGACAGGGTCTCGGGAGGAGCAGGAAGCTGCTGGGGCTGCCCACCGAGAACCCTACCTGATTTCTCACTGTAACAAATCCAAGCCCTGAGAAAAGACCAGGCTTCCCCTGTCCTAGAGCCAAGGGGATCCTGTCTAAAGAACATAAGTCAGCAGAAGCTGAAAGGCAGGAGACAGAAGGAGAAAAGGTTCCATCTCTGCAAAGTACATGCAGGTACAAGGTCCTGAGCAGCCCTGAAGTGGGGCAGAGAATAGACTCCCCACTTGCACTGCTGACTATTCACATGGAGGACTCTGTGCAGTCAGCAACCTGTACAACCACACAGTTGACCCGGGGAACTCAGCTGCCTCCTTCCCTGGAACTTAGCTGATTAGAATGGATATCATTTCCCCTCAATATATTTATTCATCATTCTTTCAGCAAATACTAATTGTGAGCCAACTGCACGCTAGGCAGTGTTTCAGACCCTGAAGGTAAGACAAAGGCCCTGCTTTCAAGAAGTATGCACTCCAGTGCAAAATGTGTGTTTGTGCGTGTGCGTGTGTGTGTGTGTGTGTGTGTGTGTGTTGGGGAAACAATAAGGGCTATGATGAAAAATAAAGCAATATAAAGAGGGAAAACGAGTGACAATGGGGGAATGCTATTTAAATAGGGTGACAGGAAGTTCTCTCTGAGCGGAAACGTAAACGAAGTGAGAGAGAAGCCATCCTGGTATATGGGGAAAGGATTCTAGGAAAAGGGACCAGCAAAAGGCAGAGGCCTGATGTGGGAGGTCTGAGTACATTCAAGGAATAACAAGGGGCCAGCGTAACCAGAACAGAAGGAGTAAGGGGAAAAATGAAGAAATAAAACCAAAGACACCCTTTCATCTTTAGGAGGCTGGCTGGGCAAGGGGGAGAGGGAGAAGATGGAGATCATGTGCTGAGCTAAGGGCTGACATGAAACATTTCTTAAGACTCTTCGACAGAAACTCCTTGTACTATCTTTCTAAATCCTTTGTAAATCAAAGAAGAAAAAGAAAGGATCTTCAGCTGTGGTTGGGGAAACAGTCTAGAAGGGAGAGGCAGATGCAGGGAGGCTCATTAAGAGGTGGTTGACATTATGATCTTGGGCAAGTGACGTAAACCCTCTGTCCCCCAATTGCAAAAATGGGGACAATCATGGTACCAGCCTGAATCAACTATTACATGGATAAATCAATTAATATTTGTAAAGTACCTACAATAGTGCTGGGCATCTAGTACCATATACGTGTGTGTGAAATAAAAATAATAAAAAGATGCTTAGACCAGGGAGACAGCAGCAGAAGTGGTGAATAGTGATCTGATACATTCTGAAGGGAGAGACATTAGAGACTGGCAAGAATTGAGTGTCAATGTGAGAATCAGAATGACTCCAACATTACTGGCCCAAACAACAGAAAAAGTACAGGTTTAATGAAAGAGAAAACTACAAGAGAAGTAGGTTTAGAGGGAAATCAATATTTTGATGTTGGATGTGTTCAATTTGAGATGCCAATGAATGTACAAGTAAAGATGGTGAAATCTAAAATTCAGGGAAGAGGTCCTGGGTAGAGACACATTTAGAGGTCAGCAGTGTATGATGTGAACCAAAGGTCTGAGACTGGACAAGAGCACTAGGAAGTCAGCCCCGGTGAGAAGAGAACAGGCTGAGGACGGAGCCCTGGGACGTCCAGTGTTTAGTAAGGATTGGGAAAAGGAAGCGGAGACTAGCAAAAGGGATTGAGGAGCAACCAGCAAGGCAGGAGGAACACCAAGAGTGGGGATCACAAAAGCCACGTGAAAAAACAGCTCCACCTGTAATCCCAGCTCGGGAGGCTGAGGCAGGAGAATCACTTGGGGCCAAGAGTTTGAGACCAGCCTGGGCAACATAGCAAAATCCTGTCTCTAAAAAAATAATAAATAAGGACCAAAGAGTTTCAAGGAAGAGGAAGTGATCAAATGTTGCTGCTAGGTCAAAGAAGATGAACACGAAGGAACACCCATTGGATTCTGCCTTGGGGAGGCCAATGTCACCATGTCAACAGCTATTTGTTTGCCTGGGACAAAGACATGATTGGAATGGGTTCCAAAGAGAATTGTAAGGGGGAAAAAATGGAAACAGAATAGACAAAAGGGCTCATTTTGCTCTATGTGGGCGCCAGACTCCACGTGGAACTTGCGGGGTGGTCAGTCCACAGTAACAGAAGGTAAAGGCCTGGCACCAGGGCCCAGATGCAGCAGGTGGGCAGTGTGGGGATGGAGCCAGTACATGCCTTTCCTGATTGCTGCTATTTTCCCAGTGAAGTGGGAAGGCAATTGTAGTCATGAGCTAGGAGCGAGCTGGCAGGAAATGATGGGATTTGAGAGTTAAGGGAAAAGCATGTGAAATAACCTCTAGAGGAGTGTGAGAGTGAAGAGAAAAGGGAAAAATAGTAAGATTTCTGGGCAGGACTAAGGGCCAACTGGAGGAGGCAGTGGTCAATTCACAGTAAGATCGATCAGCGTGGTTGTAAGCTTTACTATAGCAATGGTCACCTGCCCACATGTACATGAAGAATAGGGCCAAGCGGGATTTAGCAGGGCTAAAGTTCTGCCAGGCAAATGTAAAACAAAACAACAGAGGAACAACGAAGTTGAGGGTGAAAACAAGATTACAATGATGGCGAAGCATGAAGTACACTAGAAACCAACCTGAGCTCCAGCATTCTTGCCCTTTGTGGATGACTTATTCTATCTTAGAAGTTGGTAGAAACTCAGGAGTTCGAGACCAGCCTGGCCAACGTGATGAAATCCTGTATTTACTAAAAATGCAAAAAATTAGCTGGGTGTGGTGGCATGTGCCTGTAATCCCAGCTACTCAGGAGGCCGAGGCAGGAGAATCACTCGGACCCAGGAGACAGAGGTTGCAGTGAGCCAAGATTGTGCCATTGCACTCCCATCTGGGCAACAAGAATGAAACTCCATCTCAAAAAGAAGAAAGAAAGAGAGAGAGAGAGAGAGAGAGAGAGAGAGAAAGAAAAAGAAAGAAAGAAAGAAAGAAAGAAAGAAAGAAAGAAAGAAAGAAAGAAAGAAGAGAGGAGGAGAAGGAGAAGAAAGGAGGAGGAGGAGGAGGAAGAGAAGGAGAAATAGTAGTAGTTGGTAGAAGAAAGAGCTTGAGACCTCAAGTGAAAGGTCACTATTTTATCTGGAAAATGTGTTTGGTGCTTAGAATGGAATTCAGTTTGATAAGATGGGGAATAATGACATGACTTGGGAAGGGGATAGTGAAAAGGTAATAGGATCAATGTCTTGTGGATGCAGTGAGATTAAAGAATCTTGGCTGGGCGTGGTGGCTCATGCCTATAAACCCAGCACTTTGGGAGGCCAAGCTGGGTGAATTGCCTTAGGTCAGGAGTTCGAGACCAGCCTGACCAACATAGTGAAGCCCTGTCTCTACTAAAAATACAAAAAATTAGCTGGGCGTGGTGGTGGGCACCTGTAATCTTAGCTACTCAGGAGGCTGAGGCAGGAGAATCACTTGAACTGGGGAGGCGGAGGTTGCAGTGAGCCAAGATCAGGCCCTTGCACTCTAGCCTGGGCAACAAGAGTGAGACTCCATCTCAAAAAAAACAAAAGAATCTTGGGACTTGAGCACTAGAGGGAATGCAGTGGAGAGAGAAGAGGGGTGGTCACACCGTGGGATGCTTGAAATCGACAGTATGAAGCAGTACAGTTATGACAAGATCCAGGCAGACCACGGAGGTGAGCTCTCAGCAGGAAGCAAGAAGGCAAAGTTACAAAAGAGAAGAGGCTAAGGAACCAAGAGGCCAGGGTGCAGGGAGAGTCATCTACATGGATACTGATATCACCAAGAACTGTCAGCAGCTGAAGACCTGGGGGGAGAGGCAGTAAACCCAGGGCTAGCCCATTCTTCCTGGAATGAAGCACGTGACTTGGGAGTCTATAGATGCTGGCAACCAGGGGTAGGAGGTAGTATTATCTGATGATATGTGCTCCACAGCCGGCATTTTTAGGAGAGGAGAGGGGAATCATGGTCTGGAAGCAACAGCGAGGAGCAAGTTGCTTCTCCAGACTCCAGAGTCCAAGGCAGCATGGAAGGGAAAGCAGCGGTGGTGTGTGAGGCAGCTGCAGAGCAGGCTGCATTGCTGGGGGGAGGCTCCAGCAGGAATAAGAAAGTGAAGGGGCCTTCCAGAGAAGGCTAGGAGGATGGACAGGATTTTGCTGATGATGGAACGTGGATTCCACACAGTGTGTTAGTGAAATCATGCCCCATAGAGTCAAAGAAGCCAACGACTACATTCTTGGGCTTAGAGAATAGCAGATAAGAAAAGAAACAACTTGCTGAAAAGCCGAAGCTGAAACTGTGCCCTAAAGAATAAGAAACCAATGACTAACAGTCTTGAGCCTGCAGAATGGCAGATAAGAAAAGAAGCAACTTACAGAAATGCTGCGATTCCCCACACTTGTGAGATCAAGAAAAAACGGGCTGACATCGGTTGGAACCAAGATGGCCTGGCCTACTGGAGTCTGCGCAGAACAAGCTTGCTGACACAGCCTGACCTGCCATGATGTGTTTCATACAAAGTCCCCAAGAATTTTCACAGTGAGCCGTGAGGTAGCATGAAGAGATAACTGAGCATGTCCAAGGACTTTCCAGACCTCCCCTTCCCCTCCACCAATCACCTACTAATCCCTTGAACCTTTTCTAATGAAAATACTGCCTTGAAGGGAGGACAGAGAGACAGATTTGGGCTTGACTACTGTCTCTTTGTGAATCAACATGCAATAGAAAGCTTCTCTTCTCAAGAACCTAGTGTTATAGTATTGGCTTCTAGTGCCTTGAGTAGCGAGCCCTCTTTGCTCAGCAACATTAGAGTTTTGAGAGCTGGGAACAGGTGTGGAGAAGATCAAATAAGGGCATGTCCAGAGCCACAAGGCTAAGGAGATTGGGTGGTAATGGGGAAAGGCACAGTGAGGCTATGAGTGTTGGGGAGCAGAGACAGATGGGGCAACATCACTGTCTCTGTCACTTCCCATTTTCTCTTCAACCCACTCCAACTGGGCTACTGACCCCATTGCGCTGCTGAACTGCTCCCATTGAGGTCAGTTCTGTGTTGCCAAAACCAGTGTTTCCTTCTCTGTCTTCATTTTATTTGACCTCTCAACAACATTGTATGGAGATGATGACTTCCCTTCTGAACACACCCTTGTCCTCACTTCTTTGTCCCTATACCCTCTGGTTACCCTCCCACCTTCTTCCACTCCTTCTCACCTCCTTCATGTGCCCCTCCTCCATTGCTACACCCCTAAAGGCTGACATTCCCCAAGGCCATCGATGTGTGTTCCCTGGTTCACCTCTTCATGGACCTGCCCAGGTGAAAACAGTCTCCCAATCATCCCCATCGGCACCCCAGGTAGGTGGCTCCTACTAGATCTTGACATCCACCAATTAGTAAAAGTTTAACTTACTGAAAGACATAAAAGTTATTTCCACATTGCTAGTCATGGTAACGCTAGTTTTTCATTGAGAATTGTGGGATTTCTTGGGTTAGGCTGGATAATCGGCATTGAGTGACATCAACAATGTGTATGATGGTCTCTGCCCTCAAGGTGTTCAGGGTCCTCTTAGAAAGATAAGATGGAGGTTCATTAAAAATAGTACTTCTAAATACGAAGAAAGACCAGCTGTCAGAGCTGCGTGGTATTTAAAGGCCATCTACTCCCTCCTACTTGTCTTCCAAAGTCATGCTGAGGTGACTTACTCAAGGTCACACCACTAATTAGGTCACCCTGGGAATTAGAACCAAGTCTCCCAACCCCCACACCCGTGCTCTTACCATGGCATTTCAACAGGTTGTTGAGAGAAGTACTTTGAGCTTTAGAATGAAAGGCACTGTGCCATCATGGTTAAAAGCATGGATTCTAGAACCAGACTGCCAGGATTCGAATCACTAATTAATATCAAATCACAGTAACAATGCAGTTGTTATCCAAGTGACCTTGAGAAAGCCACTTAACTTCTCTGTGCCTCATTGGTTACATGTGGCTAATAACTGTACCTACCTCACAGTTATGGTGAGGATTAACATGAGTGGATGTAGGTAAGGTGCTTAGAATGTTGCCTGGCACGTACAGACAGCTATGCAAGGTTCTAAACACGAACACTGCCGAGAGGTGAACAACCGAGAGGTTTGTGGAATGCTGGATGTACCCAGCTCGTCTCTGAATCCCAGGAGCTTGGCATACACTAGGGCTCACTGAATGAATGAATGAACTAACAAACATTCACATCTTTATGAAACAGAGATCAGCTCATCTACCCCTACTTGCACCATCCAGAACATTCACTGAAAACAAGTAGGTAAATCCCACCACGACCATCAGGATACACCTGTTACTAGTCTCTCGGCACTTGATGACATGTAGCAAGACCACAATCGAAAGCCAGAAGAGGTAAAGACATACAGACCACAGGTCACGCCAACATGCAGAGGTGACTCTGGCATCCACAGGACAAAACAGTCCGTCTATGGAGCATAAACCCGGCGCAACCAAGAATTAAATGAAATACCATCTTTCTTTAGGACTCCTAAGAGGAAAAAGCCAAAATTCGCAACAGGTGCGAATCAAAGTCAGCCTTTTGCCCTACACAAAAAGAGCAGAAATAAAGCCACGAGTGGCCACAGATGTTGGTCATTTTCTTCCATCCACTGGAGAAGTGCCCCAGAATGTAATCATTTACCGGAGGAGGATATTAAAAGAGCAGGGTTCGCTGCAGTTCCTGAAAGAAAGATGAAGTAGATGATCCACCTGGTGAAGCATTCTCCGTGGGCTTCAGGAAAGCTCAGAAAATGAAACAGACCCCAGTTCTTCATCCACAGGCTGTTAGTAAAACAAGTGAGCCTTGGAAGCAAGCCTGATTCACCCGCATCTGACAGCTGAAGGCCTCAGTGAGGCTGGACGAGGCCTACAGCCAGGTGGTGAGATCAGGGGCTGACCACGAGGACGTCACCCAGAGGGTCCAGCCCCTCGTTAGTTGCAGCACAGTCGAAAGCATCTCCCGCCCCCATAGGACCCCACCCCGACCTCAGACCCAGCCATGTCCGCCCCGCGCCCCGCGCTGTACTCACTCCCATTCCTTGCGCCGGGCCTGCGGGGTGCTCTGCATCTTGTGCGCCTCGTGGGCCTTGATGATGTCGCGCTGCTCGATGAGGCCCCCGCGCCGCCGCTTCATGACCTCGGGGCTCACCGGGAGGAAGGGGCTGGAGCCCGCCTCCAGCGCCGCCGCGCCCTCCCAGCCCGGGCCCTCGCCCTCCTGCACTGGGAAGAAGTTGTCGAAGCCGGAGGCGGCACGCGGGGAGGCCGGCAGCATGCCCACCTCGTCCGAGGCCTCGGCCTCGAGCAGGGTGCACTGCTGGGGCCGCCATGCCTCCTCCTCCGGCAGGGCCAGCACGTGGCGGCGGTGGCGGCGGCCCGCGGCCCCGGGCTCAGGGCTCGCGGCAGCGGGGCAGGGGGCGGGCTCCGGCAGTCTGCGGCCTGGGCTCAGTCCACGCATCTCCGGCACCATCACAGAACATTGCTCTGTGGGAGGGGGAGGGTAGAGACAAGGAGTGGGGAGGGGAAGGAGGGAGGATGGGGCCAAGGTCACAGGGAAATAGAGAAGAGAAAGAAAGAGGTTAATGGCATTGTCCTCCAGGCCAAGACTTGCTCAGTGCTACATCCCGGGCCTGACCCACAAACTGGCACGCGGAGGAGCTCCATAAATGATATTGAAATCAGGAGCATCTGCAGTGGACCAAGCTGGGCGCCAGGTGTCCAGAATTTCACAAAGTGGATTGGATTCTTGCCCTCATAAACTTCACAGTTTACTGCAGAAGACAGAGGTTAAAGAACTAATAATATGCCCCAGTGGTAAGGTTTCAGGGGCCGCAATAAAGAGAGAACTCTGAAGGCTGCACATGGCAGCCCCACCTCAGATAGCTAGGTGGCTGTTCCCTCCCATTTTTGGTGGAAGAATCTCTCTAACCCCTTCCCCAGGGCCCAACTCCTCTGGGGGAATTCCCACCCACCACCTGCTGCCCTGCCTCCCAAGCACATGCTCCCAGGGGACCAAGCCTCAAGGTGGGCTCCTTTTATTTATTCATTTTGAGAAGGATCTGTCACCCAGCCTGGAGTTCAATGGTGCAATCATAGCTCACTGCAGCATCAACTTCCCAGGGCCAGGTGATCCTCCTGTCTCAGCCTCCTGAGTAGCCGGGACCACAGGCACGTGCCACCACATCCAGCACATTTTTTAAATTTTTTTGTAGAGATGGCATCTCCCCATGTTGCCTAGACTGGTCTCAAACTCCTGGACTCAAGCAATCCTCCTGACTCAGCCACCCAAAGTACTGGGATTACAGGTAATCCCATCCCTATGGAGGGCTCTTCTGAGAACTGGTCCTGTCTGCAGGTTCCTTCCTCCTTTTCTAATGAATGTGTCTGCCTCAGGACCTGGGGGCCACGTGTGACTCAGGTGCTCCAGTTGCTCCCCTTGGCATCATTCTCCTTTTCCGTGCCAAGGAGGATATGGCCAGATTGGCCTCTGAAAGACATACACATTGAATCGGTGTTGACTGAGGGCTTACCATGTGCTGGGCACTGTGCCAGGCACTGGGCACAACAACGGGAGCTGGACTTAGTCCACATCATCCTCATGGGAGAGACAGGAAGAACATCAATTGTGACCACGACAGGATGTGCTGTAATTGGCGTAGGCCTGATTGCTAGAGGAGCGCATGTGAGGGGCACCTGGTTGGGCACAGTGGCTCACGTCTATAATCCCAGCACTTTGGGAGGCCAAGGCGGGTGGATCACTTGAGGTCAAGAGTTCGAGTCCAGCCTGGCCAACATGGTGAAACCCAGTCTTTACTAAAAATACAAAAAGTAGCCAGGTGTGGTGGTATGTGCCTGTAATCCCAGCTACTCGGGAGGCTGAGGCAGGAGAATCACCTGAACCTGGGAGGCAGAGGTTGCAGAGAGCCGAGTTCGCACCATTGCACTCCAGCCTGGGTGACAGAATGAGACTCCATCTCAAAAAAGAAAAAAAAAGAGGGGTACCTAGCCCAGCTGGGGGTGGTCAGGAGGGCTTTGTGAAGAAAAGGACCCTAGAGCCGGGTTAAACAGAACTTGCCAGGTGAAGAACAGGAAAGGAGTAGGGGCAAAAGGAAGAGCATGTGTGTGAGGGAGGATATAAGGAAACCAAGCATTCCTCCTGCCTCCCTGGTCACTCCTCTCTCCTTTGCACACTGCTCCTCCACTACTACACCCCTAAAGGCTGAGTCCAAAGCCATTGAGGTGTCTCCCTGTTTCACACCTTATGGACCTGCCCAAGTGAAAGCAGCACTCCAGGTGGGTAGCTCGTAGTAGACCTTGACATGCTCCAATTAGCAAAGGTTTAACTTAATGAGAGACGTAAAAGTTACTCACACACCGCTCATCCCCACAGGAAGTCTAAGGATGGAGTCCGGGGAGGGGGCGGGGAACCGGCCCTTCTGGCTTGAGAGGGCCTGAACTTACCACCTTTTCAAGATACGTGCTTATTGTCTCCCTCCTAGCTAGGAGCCCCAAACCGGAATTCCTCCCAATCACATATCTTAGTGACCACAACTGGCATCTAAGAAGTGCGCCATGCTCTATGTGTTCAGAGGAGCCCGGGCCTCCAGATCATTCAACCAGTGTGGGATGGTTGAGCACCTACTACGTGTTGGGAGCTGTGCTGGGCCCCCAGGGTGGCATCCTCCCAGACGCTGCCCTCCAGACACTCCCCCTTCCCTGGGCTGGACTGCAAATCAAATTACAAATCACAAATACAAAGAATATTTCAATGGTTAGAAATCTTAACAATCTAACCATATCATTTTATGGATGCTGAGGTCCAGAAAGGTAGAGAGCCCCGCCCAGGATCACACTGCCAATAAAAAGCAGAGCTGGGAGAGAACTCAGATTTGAAGTCCTAGCTTATGGTTTTCTCCACTACATTGATCACACTGTCTCTACCACATGGAGCAGAATCCATAAATGCCTCTCCCAGCCCCCACCCCCCTCCTCATTGTGCTAAGATAGCAAATAGAAACAAAAAGGCTGGATGAGAGGATGATCTTAGCACATACGTGATAAAGCCTGATGGGAGCATTCAGTAGCCCTGGGTGTCCCTAGAGCCCTAAGATACCTTCTCTTTGTCTCCTTCTCCATCTCCAACATCTGTACTGGTCTTCCTCACCCTACCAGCACCACACCCTAAGGCCTCAATGCTTTTTGATCTTGAAGCTCTCAGGACACGGTAGCCAGCACTAGGTACTTGGCCACCAAGGCCAGGTCAAGGGAGCAGGGAGAAGGAAGACAAAGGGTCCAGAATGAGCTTGGTACAGAGGGGAAAATGTATTCCAAATCATGCCAACAGCTGGGTGTGTCCCTAGAAAGAGTGATTCATGTTCTTCACGTTGTCATTCTGTCTCAACTCCCCTTGAGGGATTTTAAATTTATCCTTCATTCCTACAATGTTCAAATGTCTCTCCCTCACCACATGCACGCACACACCCCTTCCCTGCTGCTCCCACTCCCTCCCCAGGCCTTAGCATCTCCAGCAACTCCAAGAATTCTCACGCTCTGCTGGCTGCAGCCTCCTCTCCCTCGTGTCTCTCTGTGACAAAGGCTCCTGGGCCACCCTCCCACCTCTCACCAGGCCACCAGCACCTAGCTCCCCACCTCCATTTCCTGACCCACCCCACTCTCTCTCCTTACATGGTTTCCTCTTCTCAGACACTTTGCCAATTTGAATCACATCTTTGCCAAAATTACAACAGCAATAATATGCACTGCGGAGCTCCGGCTTTAGCGGAATCAGTGTTATGAATATCAAAACATGAAATTATCTTCTCTTTCCTTTAAGAATTTCTGTTAAACAAGCCTTCTATGGTTGATATAAATGTTCATCAGGAGGATCGGTCACCCCCACTGTTTGCCAAGCCGGTCAGTTCTCAGTTCTGGCTAGCACCAAGCTGAGATCTCAAGCAATTCAGACGAGCTAGTCTATACCTTCTAGGAAAGGACACTTGAATCTATACTTAGCCTTCCCCCTCCAATCCCCAAATTCTGGCATTCCTTAAATTCCTTGAGATCAAAGATTTTGTCTTGTTCGTCTTTCTATTCCTAGCACCTGGTACTGATTTCAACTCATAGTAGGTGCTTATGGTGGCCATTAGTGCTGTTTGTCAAATATTCTGATTATCCCCCTCTTGGGCACATGGTAGGATGTATTTCCTGGCCCTCTATGGTTGAGTGGGGCCATGTGACCATTCTGGCCAGTGAGTTGTGAGTGGAAGTGATATAAGTTACTTAAGACTAGCATGTAAATGCCAGTACAAAACTGTCTAGAGCAAGGATTGGCAAACTCTCCAAAGGGCCAGAAAATAAATATTTCAGGCTTTGCATGCCATACAGTCTCTGTTGCAAAGGACCAGAACATAAATATTTTGAGCTTTGCGTGCCATACAGTCTCTGTTGCAACCATTCAAACTCTGCTATTGTACAATGAAAGCAGCCAGAGAATATGTAAATGAGTGGGCATGACTGTTCTGATAAAACTTTATTTATAAAGTCTTGTAAACGTTGGTCTTTCAACTGCATCTCTTGGACTCCATTGTTGTCACTCAGCCTATGCCCATGGAAGCAGGTTCTACAGAGAACCAGGCAAAAATAGGAAACGGAGATCTACCAAAGAGAGTGAGCAGCTTCCTGACAGCAAAGTTACCATCCTGTGGCTCACACGCAAGACACCTGAATGGAGGGAGAAGAGGGCCTGCTTTGAAATTAAAAGTTGTGGAGAGAGATCCAAGATGGCCAATTAACAACAGCTCAGGATTGTAGCTCCCAGTGAAAGCGCAGAGAGTGAGTGGACGCCGCACTTTCAGACGAATTTTTGTTGCCCACAGACTGGGAGATTCCTGGTGAAGGAGCCACAAGGGTCGCCAGCGCGACTTTTTTGGCCGGCGCGGCTATTTTGCCGGCGCTCCAGCACGGCGCTTCTCGGTGCGGAGTATACGGGACAGGGGGCCCTTTGAGTCCAGCTTGGCCGGTCCCATCCCCACAAGGAGAACAGCAGTTGGAAGTGCTGAGGACTGAGAGTTTCACAGTAAGCACAGCTGAACCGGGAAGGTCCGGCTCTGCGGGGAAGGGGCGTCCGCCAAAGGAAAACTAAGAAACAGAAAAAACTTCATCACCAGGCAGTGAGATCCAAGATGGCCAATTAACAACAGCTCAGGATTGTAGCTCCCAGTGAAAGCACAGAGAGCGAGTGGGCGCCGCAATTTCAGACGAATTTCTGTGGCCCACAAACTGGGAGATTCCCGGCGGAGGAGCCACACGGGTTGCCAGCGTGACCCTTTTGGCCGGCGCAGCTGTTTTGCCGGCGCCCCGGCACGGCGCAGCGCTTCTCAGTGCGGAGTATACACGACTGGGGGCCCTTTGAGTCAGGCTCAGCTGGTCTCATCCCCACAAGGAGAACAGCAATTGGAAGCGCTGAGGACTGAGAGTTTCACAGCAAGCACAGCTGAACCCAGGAAGGCCAAGCTCTGTGGGGAAGGGGCGTCC
>CAUYLG010015428.1:0-93327 GCA_963573385.1 Cacajao melanocephalus
TAAAATTCAATCATCTTTTTTTTAATAATAATTTTAACAATTACACCCCCCCCACTTTGTTTTTTTTTTTTTTTTTTTTTTTTTTTTTTTTTTTTTTTTTTTTTTTTTTTTTTTTTTTTTAATGTGCAAAGACCTAGACAACAGATGTCCACAGGTAGGATAAAGTCTCCAGGGGCACTTTTTTGAGGTGGCAACATATTAGGAGCAATAAAAACAACTGACCTTTTAGAAGAAGAATTGAATGTTTAATTTTAATCATGAATACTTCCAGGTATGGTGACAAACTGGATAATCTGGAGGCAAAGAAGTTTTTACAAAATTACATGAGCCCAGTAAGGTAAAACTTTGTGAATAGTTGTGATTTCTTTCTGGACATTAATCTGATCTTTCCAAACCTAGATCTGTTTTTTTCTTTTAAAATGTCATGTCTTCTAATATTTTCTATGACTTAATTGTTACCGCTGTAGTGGTGTTGCTATAGAACTACTCTGAATTCTTTTAACCAATGTAATGGAATGATAATGGCATTATAATGGGCTCCCGATAATTTCTTTTACTATTGTGATGCTGTCATAATGGCATTGTAAAGGGTTCTCCATAAACATATACTGAAATCATTTTGCCACCATCATGACAGTGAAATTAGTCCCCATAGAGTTTATTTGAAATTGTTTTGCTCTTATAATGGCATTATTAATGCAGGCTCTACAGACTTACAGGGAAATTGTTTGACCATCATAATGTGGTCTTCATAGACTTACAATAAAATTGCTTACCAGTGTAATGTGGTTTCCATTAACTTGCACTAAAATCATTTTCCTACCATAATGGCATTATAATAGGGTATCCATGAACTTGAGCTACCAAAATTTGGTTCTCTTGATGGCATCATAGCAGCATGTTACAAAGGCAGTTAAAGTAATGTTGATGCTCTGTTGTGTCATAAGCAAAGACTATAAGTAATGCACATCTACTTTTCACACTTAAGTATCATGTGGTTTCTCCTTTAAAAGTAATGTACTGGCCACAGTATACTTTATAAACCAACAACAATCACTTCTCAGATAACTAGATGACAGAGCCCTAGATTCTGAGTGCAGAAGATCTCAACTCCTGTAAACTCAATACAAATTCTAATGGTTTTATTAATCTATTTTTTCTCCTCTAAAAGAAGTGTAATACATTTTTTTCTCCTGTTCCTTTAAAAAACAGAAACATTGTTTTTATGAATGCTTTTTCATTCTACAATTTAGGATGTTTTACAAGATTGGTATAAAGTACAAATCAATACTTTCTAGTTCTTAATATGAGCATGTGAAGTGTATGATATTTATGTAGAGGTTTTCACAACCTTGGTCCCTTTTATTTAAGAGATGATACAGTGGACTCACTGGGAATGAATGGGTATACTATAAAGACAGATTAAAAGCATATAATAAATAGAGTGGATTAAATATTTACTGGATGTACAGGCCTCATGTTAGGTGCATTAGTAGGAGATGTATGCAGGATGAAGGGTGTAATGTTGACAGAGTTTTATTTTCTTCATAGGACGTGATTAGGTTACCAGTAATGTAACTTTGCAAACAGCTTTTAATCAATTCTTCTCTGAATTAGCAACAGCTTAGTGAAGATATGTATGATTTCAAGGAAGCACAACTTGTTCTGCTTATATTTTTAAAAATTATTCATGTTGCTTTTAATACTCTATTGTGCTCTCTGTCTGATTTCCTTTAGATACACCTATGAGTTCTCATGTAAGAAAGCAAACCTATGTGATTAAGCATGGGGACATGGCACATAATTTAGATAAAACTATTTAAGAAAAAGAGCAAGAGACTGTATTATACGAGTCACCAGCCACTTCTTTGTCTTGGTGTAAAGAGAAAATTGCCTTGGAAGAGTTCCTTTTTGATTCTAGAATGTTTCTCTAAGGTCTCCTGTTCTATTATAAATATAAAACAAGTGTGTGTCAATTGCCCTGGAAGGGTATACAAGATTTCTTTTTTGGGTAAAAATTGTCCTTCTGAATGCCTACTTAATAGGTAGTGTTTATCACTGGGAAAATGGTAGAAACATTTGTGCAGTGGTCAAGGAATCTTTTGGGAAGAAAGGGAGCAAGAACTTCACCATGTTCCTTTGGATGTTTAATCATTTCTAACAGATTTTGATGATTAGATAGCAGAGGTCCACAGGCAGGACAGATTCCCCAGCGGCATTTCAACAGGAACAAACATAGAGTGCCTAAAGTGGTGACCGATTTCAGTCCCAAAATCTATATGGCCTTGGGTTGGAGAACAAAGGCAGTGGGGAGTTTTTCTCAAGCTAGTAGCTACTCCCAATACTGGGTGTGATTTCAAACAATGACCATTATTTAATAGTAATAAAATACCTATGTGATCTATGTGTAACTTACATAGATCATCTCAAAACAACTATGAGGTAGGCATTTTAAGATATACATTTTATGCATGGGAAAACTGGAAAGATAAATGACTTGACCAAGGTCACAAAGCCATTAAGTAATTGAGGCATAAATTAGCTGATGCAGTCTGACTCTGCTGTCTCTCTATGTTGGCACTACAACATTTTGGGAGACCAACCTTGAGGCCCCCTTTTCCTACATACTGACACAGTGGTATTTTACTCCCAGTGCAGAGATTCAGTAAGGTAGGAGTGATTTGAGAACTGGCCTTTAATATTGTAGTGATATAAGAAAAAATTTTAGAAATAAATTTCCTGCCCTTTAGATCCTGAGAAGGTATTGCCAAGATGGTAGTGGCATCATCAAAGCAGCAGATGAATTTCATAACCCAATGTGTGGGTCCACCTTTATTCTACAATGACAAATGTGGCTGAGAACAGTGATTGCAGCAGAAACTGGGGAACTTCCTTCCATTAAATCGATCAGATTTTCTATTTATTTTCCCAAAGTGTGAAATAGAACTGGTCCCGTTAGAATGAGAAAGTCTCCAGAGTTCTGAAATTATTCAGGGAGTTGGAAGAGTCCCAGGAGAGATACTTGAGCACCTGCCCATGGGCTTGTGAAGGCTCTGGAGAGTAATTTTAGTACTAAAAATAGAAATGACCTCATTTATATTACAAGCTCATGAAACAGGTCATTTTGCATATTCTGCAAAGACCTCTGGATTAACATATACCAGCCAGATTTCAGAAAATAAAAATGCAATCAATGATTTTCTCAGAATTAATTAATGAAATCCACTGGCTTTTGCTGTCAAGCTTAGGTTACAAATTTAAGAATAAAACAGAAAACAAATCACATTGGTCAGAGGTTGGTAACAAAATAACATCAGGATGAAGTTAAGAAAATAACTGAGTCCAAATTATAATATGGCTACCATGTAATTGATATTTAAAATGGCCAAAACAAACATTTATGATCCTTGACCTTCTATCATTTACTTTTGTGAAAATGTTAACATCAATACTAAGGATATCATCATTCCTTAACTCAACAAGAGATCTTATAGATCCTTGTAAGGAACTAATTCTCAGACTCTCAGACTGGGGATCAGACAAGGGAAATAATAGAACCTACCTCATAGATTCGTTGTAAAAATTAAAAGAGATAATTCGCTTATAGTATTTAGCATATGCTTGAAACTTGATAAGCATCCCATAGATACTGTCTCTTATGGTTTTTATTACTGTATTCTTGTTGCCATTTGTTAACAAACCACATGGCATCGAACAAATCACTTTATTTCCCTGGATTTTAAGTGCCCTCCAAAAGAAGCAAATCAAATTAGGGGATTCCAGACCATTCTTAATTCAATCTGCTTGAACATTTGAACATATAAATATATACTGGAGGAATTCTGATAGCAGCATTTTCTGAAAATTTTCATAAGATAAACTCAATATTATTTAGGCACAGCTAGTAGAACTATTCTAAAAAATGTTTAAAAGGGCTGGGTGCGGTGGCTCACAACACTGGGAGGCTGAGGTGAGCAGATCACGAGGTCAGGAGTTCAAGACCAGTCTGACCAACATGGTGAAACCCGGTCTTTACTGAAAATAACAAAAATTAGCTGGGCATGCTGGCGCTCGCCTGTAGTTCCAGCTACTTGGGAGGCTAAGGCAGAAAAATTGCTTGAACCCAGGAGGTGAAGGTTGCAGTGAGCCGAGATCATGCCACTGCACTCCAGCCTGGTCAAGAGAGTGAGACTCTGTCTCAAAAAAAAAAAAAAAAAAGAATAAAAATATAACTTTTAGTGGCTTAGACCTTTTGCTAGAAAGGCACTGTAAGTGACCTGTTGGATAGCAGTCAAAGATAAGGACTCAGGGAGTGAAGATCACTATGTACCTTAGAAGAAAAAAAGTGGGTGGCTAAATAGCAAGAATTACTAGCAATCACTGGCTAATCATGAAACAGGTTTCTCAGTAACTTCTTTAAGACTCTGGAATAGCAACATTATCAGCCAAATCCTCTTCACATAAAAATATTTTTATGGTTAATAATACTAGTTATATCATGAGCTATATCAGAACTCTTTAAGAGGAAGACTTAATTAATTAATTAATTAATTAATTATTTTTGAGACCAGGTCTCACTCTGTCACTTTGGTTGAAGTGCTGTGGTGTGATCTCGGCTCACTACATCCTTCACCTTCCAGGCTCAAGTGATCCTCCCACTTCAGCCTCCCAAGTAGCTGGGACCACAGGTATGTACAACCACACCATACTAAGTGTTAAAAAATATTGTTAGTAGAGATGGAAGTCTCCCTATGTTGCACAGGCTGGACTCAAAGTCCTGGGCTCTAAAACAATCCTCCTGTCTGACTCTTCCAAAGTGCTAGGATTGAGATATTTTATTAGGAAGAAGAAATAGTTTGTTGATCAGTCAACACAATATACTGGGATTGTTAACCAAAGAACTATATCAAAGTGCTATAGAAAAGTAAAAGTTAAGTTTGGTCAGATCAGATATTAAGATAAATATTAAGTAGAGTTCAACATAAATTGAAAACTAGGGTTAATCTTATTGATAAAATAGGGAGAATATGAGATACACAAAGGAATAGCCACAGTTCTTGACCTTGACAACTGCCAAACTTCCTAACTTACATGGTTTCTATTTTCTTATTTTGGTATAACTGCATTGTTCTAACAGGCAGAGCAAGCCTTTAACAAAAGTGGGATGAGAAAAGTTGTGTTTGGCTTTTCAAGCAAATTGAAATTTTATACTGTGGTCTAAAGGATAGGATCATTATCAAAGAACATGTTCCCGAACCTGTGGACGTTTTCTTCTCTATGTGGAGGTGCCTACAAAATTTATGAGACATGGTGGGAGGATGTGACAGCATTAGTGACAGAAAGTTTCCACTCTCAACCCCTAAAGTCCATAGAGTTGCTATGTGTCCCAAATTGTTTCCTTTATAAAAAAAAATTCTTTGAGCTATCTCAGTTGTGACTCACAATAAAGAATAACAAAGAATGTATTGACTAACAACACATTACCTGCCACAACTGCCTTGTCTGAAATTCCTTTAGTCATCTGATCTTTTCTTTAATCAGCTCCTCTTAGTCATCTCAACTATTATTACTCATTTCAAGATTTATGCTTTCTGAACAGAAAGATTATGAGATATTTTAAGGAATGATTTTTATAGCCCTTCAATGGGTTATCACAACTCACAGTTTTAGTAGAATGGGCATTTTGCTGCTGCAGCATAAATAAATAGCTTACCATTGTCATTACTCCTAGTTGTTCAGACACTATACTTTGAAAAGACTACTTTATCCTTACTGTTAAATAAGAATACAAACAATTCATATTTTTCTGTTTTTTTCAGAATAAATTCCCATATGGATACTTTTAATTGAGGAATAAATATATATAGTGATGGAGAGAAAGTGTGTAAGTCTGAAGTGTACAGTTCAGTTGACACCCATGGAGTGTATGTGTGTGGGGGGGTAGTGGTTACATGTATACACACACACATACGTAGTATACACACACCACAGATAGTTATCCATCATTATATCTGTGACAGTTATCCAAATTGTTGTAAAAAGCAGTAATTTGATTTTTTCATGGCTCTGTAAGATTCTATAGTATGAAGATAACAAAAAGTATTGCTCCAGTGTACTGTTAATGGACATTTGGACTGCTATAAGCATTCATGCTTAAATCTTCATGTAAATACATGCTTTCATTTATCTTAAGTCTGTGGCTTGGAATGGAATTCCTGGGTGATAGAGTACTATATCTTTAGCTTTAGCAGTTATCGACAAATAGATTTATAATGTAATGAAGTAATTTACATTCCCACTAGTGTAGAATTCCAGTTACTGCAAATTCTTCCCAATGATAAGTATGATGAATATTTTCTATTTGAGTCATTGTCCTATATTCTTATGTACATTTCATGTGCATTTCCATGATTTATGACATTGAATTCCAAAACTGACCATTGAAATTATGTTTCTGTAGTTTACCAGCTTCCTTAGGAAAAATCACACAATTATTTACAAAACAGGATCAAAGACTTCCTACATTAAATTGGTTGAGACTTAAGAACTAGGTTTAATTCTAGCTGTACTTATGACTAGCAGTGTGATTTCAGGAAATTCATTTTTCTCATCTGGCTCTTGCATTCCTCACCTGTCAATTAAGGGTTTGGTTGTCAGGTTGATTATATTTCTAACATATGTGAATTAATACGTATTTAGTTATCCATCTTAGTCTGAATTTCTGGTCAAAATGGTCCCTGTTTCTAGTCAATGGGGAGCAAGACTAATGTAGACAAAGTAAAGAATTATTCTAGGTCATTTAAAATCTAGATTTATAATTTTTTGGACTTGCCTAGATTTTTAATCCTATTACTTAGTAGAAGCTGGAAAGGTCTTCTGATCTGAGTTATTACTATTCATTTTTGCAGGATTGTTTCCTGTCAGAATCCCCAAGAAACTCCTTCTGGGTCCTCTTGGCAGAGGGACTTTGCTCCAGGGCCACCAGCTTTCTCTCATTTGTGCTGACACAGCTCTCCTGTCAGATCTAAATCTTAAAAAGGGCTATGCCCTTACCAAAATAAATGGCTTCCCATCTGCTTCAGGGAAATTCCATAGCTCAGAAGTGTGCACATCATGTAGTTAGAGTAGCAAAAGTAATTTCTTGCTACGTGTATTTAGAACAATTTTAATCAAATTACTACAAGAATTCTCACTCTTATTTGTGCTTGAACTAGAGCTACAAAGAAGAACATCCCTATTCCTCTTTTGTCCAAACCAAAATAAATGGTGATCAATGGCCTAAGCCATTCACATTTTTTCTGCTAAAATTTATTTCAGTTTATTTAATTCTACATGAATATGATTCTATTGAAGAATGCACTTTTTAGTGTCAAAATTGCTACCAAGTATAAAGTTAGCCCCTTGTAAAAGCTGCATTAACTCTTCAGAGCCATTAGATTTCTGATTAGTATAGTGCAGGCATTGTTTACGTTGAAGTAACTTACTGCATTTCTGAGAGAGATTGTGGCAACTAGACCTTGATTCACAGAAAGATGGGGTGTCTTGACTTATATGACCTGCCATTAGCATTTATAGGCTTATCAGCTTCTTAATCAGATAATAGCCTTACTTGGTAATGACATGTGATTTATAGTCTGTCATATTTTTTACCAACGTATCATTGATTTATGAATTTAGCAACATTAAACTCCTTGATCAGATACTGTGATATTCCTACAATACAATAGTAAGAACACAGAAAAGTCATCTTTTCTTTACCCTCATAGGGCTTAGAGTCTTGTAGGTGTTACTGTCAAAAAGAAATCTTAAATTTCAAATCTTAAACATCCAAGAACATGAAGTAGATGTCTTAATGGAGTAATCTAAGTTTCACAAATTATTAGAGTTTCCAAAGGACCTTTGACCTACAGACAGAATTCATTTCAAGCATCCCTTTTTCTTCGACAAATATTTTTGCTTCATTTGATTTAACTGAAATTGGTATATGCCATGAGGAGCCAGGAGTGAAG
Source organism: Cacajao melanocephalus (assembly GCA_963573385.1). Classification (NCBI taxonomy): domain Eukaryota; kingdom Metazoa; phylum Chordata; class Mammalia; order Primates; family Pitheciidae; genus Cacajao; species Cacajao melanocephalus. Next base: position 8,010 of record CAUYLG010015428.1, read on the forward strand.
AAAACAGATGTGGCTGTTGTCCTCTAGAGTTTCTAATGCATTGTTATCTTAGATTCCCCTTGGAAAATTTCCTTAATGGCAAAGAGTCTGGGTCACTATTAAATTATTACCACAGTTATAATCTTCATTTAAATGCTCATCTCATATGTATCCTCCTCCCTGAAAGCAAGCTTAGGACCTAGTTTTTTCTTCCATTTAAAACTATAAATAGGGAGTGTGTGTGTGTGTGTGTGTGTGTGTGTTATACTTGAGAATATTTGGTTTGTCAAGCATATGTACAGCTTTGAGGGAAATGGAATGAGAGAATATTTCTCACATTGTTAAATATGCCCTAATAGACTTGCATATTAGTTATAACTTTCTCCTATGTATCTCATGCATACCAGTATACGGTATGGTATAGACTAATAGCGCTAAAGTTAAAAAAAACTACTTTGGATTCAAGCTCTGCCACTCAATACTTTAGTGACCTTAATCAAGATATTCCTTGTCTCTGAACTTAAATAATCTTATCTGTAAAATGAGGAAAATAATTTCTATTTTTTGCTTAATCAAAGTTTAAAAACAGGAAATTCGAGTGCATAGGAGATTCAGAGCAACAATTTTAGTTATGTAGCAGGAGCAACTTTTTATTTAATAAAAGGAGCTAGTACTACAGTTCCTTCTCACTATTGTGGACATTGACAGCTGGGAGGAGTGGAAGAAAAAGTGCTGCCTGCTCACAACCCCAAAACATGATAAAAGATCTGCCACCTTTTCTGTTCTTTGCCAATGATCATTTGTTCAAGACATCCTTTGTTCTTTGCCAGGCATCAGATCATGCTTTCAGTGTAAACAGAGTATCTAGATGGCTAGCACAACTGCTCCGGAAATACACCTTATTTCATAGAGGGAAGGCTTTCACAAAGTTCCCTCAACCATGCTTCACTTCACTATGGAATATTTCCTTTCTCTATGGGTCAGTTATCTCATTTCACTAATGAGGCATAGATAGCCTAAATGATATCATTCAGGCACAAATGCTGATTAGATAGCAGAGCCAGAATTAGAACCCATTAGATGCTTTACTTCCAGGTCTTTCCTTATGTTATTGAATAAGGCTTGTGCTCCATTTCAGCTCAGATTTCATATTTATAGTAGCTATTTTATGTGCTCTGGAATTTCAAAAATTAGCACTTTGACCCTTAGAAACAGGTTTAAGTGATTGTAGCACTCAGTACACTTTTATTTTTGCTTAACTAATTCATCAAGACCTTCTATTGTTAGCAGGAGAAAGACCAAAAACTTTCACGACAGCTCTAAATATTCAATTATTCATCAGAAGTGGAAGCAAAATAGACACAACCAGAATTATCATGATTTAACAAGTGAGCTACTCTAGATCAGAGCATGGAAAGAATATGCCTGTGCTGCAAAAGCAAAAAATATAGAATTTGATTCCATAATTCTGTATTTTTCCCATAAAAGTTTTATTTTCCACATGCATCTAGTTACAGACAGACTTGTCTACATCAATTAGAACTAAATTCAGCTGCATACAACAGAAAATCCAAAAATAGTAGTGATCAAACACAACAAAATTTGTTCTTTCAAATACAAGAGAGTCAGTAGGCAGTCCAGGTGTGTCAACTGGTACCATGGGATCATCAGAAAACCTCCTTCTCTCCCTTTTTCTGCTCCATCATCCTCAATGTGTGGCTTTCATCTATAATGTTGCCTCATGATCTGAATGCCTGTTAGCACTCCAGTTCTCATGTCACTGTTCCTGGCAGCAGGCAGGAATGAGACGGGAAAGCCAGAAAAGTGTGCACTAACTGTCCATATTTCTTTTGAAGGAGTCCTCCTGCACCTTCCACACAACAACTTTCCCTTATGTCACCATAGCTGGATTTTATTATCATGACCACTTTTAGTTGTGTGGATATTAGAGCTTCCACTTGTTTCTGTTTTCTTATGTTTCATTTGGTTCTGTTGTTCCACTTTTAAGCTGGCCATGTTGCCTCTGAGACTATTATAAGCTTCCATATGATAAGGAAAAAAGAAGACTGGTTATTGAACAGACAGGTTGTAGCATTTGACACAGTGTTTAAAGCATGCATGAAGTAAATACCTAACATGAGAATTATTTAGGAAATAACTATGAATGATGTTCCAAATAATTCACATAAAATATTAGTTCATATAAAGGAATAGTCCTACATAATAACTATAAGAAAGTCTTTAAATAGTTTTCTACATTATTATCTTAACAACAAAAGCAATGCATGATTATTATAACAAACAATGTAGATATATGAAGAAAAAAATTAGTAATCTCTTTGCTTTCTACCCCCTCTGTCTTGCAGAAACCAAAGCTAGTCATTTATGTATATTTTTTCTATCTCTCTTTATAATTATACTAATATATGCACGTGACTGTTAGCAACCAAAATAGGTTTGTACCAATTATTCTGCAAGTTGATATTTTAACCTAATCTAAGTTCAATACATATAGATATCCTCACTCTTTTTAATGGCTGCTTAAAATTCTAGAATATAGATATGCCATAACTGTTTTACGAAGAAGACAACTTTTACTGATTAAGATTTCTAAAAGGGCAACAAAATCAGCTTGATGAAGTACTGAAAACAGCTAAAAACAAAGAGTCTAAATCGCAAAGACAAAGGTAGAGGCTTTAGGGTCGAGCACATTAAATGAGTTCATGTGGCTAACTAAGGACACAGAGCATATTCAGTGTGTGACTGCACCATATTCAGGACAGAGGGGAACTTTTTAGCATAGCTTCTTATGCCACAAAATTCCTAAAGATGCCATTTATGCCATCTGGCTTTGTTGTTCCTCTTAATCAGCATCTTTAGACATTTCTACTATTCATTTTTTTTTCCCTTTTCAAAACATCTCCCCAATCAAATCACCCTCTAAGTTCTAAATTCTGAAAAAAAAAAAGTTTCAAAAAAATTATTAAAACTTGGGCCGGGTACGGTGGCTCATGCCTATAACCCCGGCACTTTGGGAGGCTGAGGCAGGCGGATCACAAGCTTAGGAGATTGAGACCATCCTGGCCAACATGGTAAAACTCCATCTCTACTAAAAATACAAAAATTAGCTGGTCATGGTGGTGTGTGCCTGTCATCTTAGCTACTCAGGAGGCTGAGGCAGGAGAATTGCTTGATCTTGAAAGGTGGAGGTTGCAGTGAGCCGAGATTGTGCCACTGCACTCCAGCCAGGCAAGAGAACGAGACTCCATCTCAAAAATATCTATATATCCATATATCTATGTAGATATATCTACATAGATATATGGATATATAGGTATAGATAGATAGATATAGGTATAGATACACATATAAAACTTTGCCCTTAAAGCAGTTTTCCTAGTTATTAGTTCCACCTGTTGATAGTGTTTCTCGACATTTTGAGTTTGAGAAATCTTTTTATTCTTTCACATTCTTCCTCTTTCATTGTTTTCTTGCCTTTCTTCCACTCTTTTGCCTTTTTCCTTTCCCTTTCATGATCGTCCATCCTACTCTCTTAAGCTTTTCAGATATTTACTTGTTTAAAAACAAACTAGCATGTATTCTTTCATCTTAAATTTGCACAAATATTTAAAATTTAAAGTGGAAAGGAGCTGTGTTAACATCTAAAACTCCAGGGTCCTATGACCCTCCTTTCAAAATGTGAACCTCATGCCATGAATTGCTTTCCTTCTCAACCTTGTTCTAGCCAATACTTGAGGTCTGAATGTACAAGATGAATAAGTAAAGTAAGTAAAGAAGAAAAGCTTTAGGCTCTATGAAAGAAACTAAAGAAACATTTGCTCTAAAACACAAACACAGAGGTATTTTGGCTTACAAGAAAGACAAACATAACCAGGAACGAACACCAACCTGCTCAGTTCTTTCTGCTGACCCAAGCTTGAGGGTTCTCCTCTTTTGTGTTTTGTGAATTATGACTAGGTAAATAGGGAAGTAGTGAAGATAATCACTGGGAATGTTTCATGTACTTATGCATTCTTCAATCTCTCTATTTCTTGATTTCCTCATTCTACAGCAAGGTTAATGGAGGATACCTGGAATGTGAGGCGATGGTTCTGAAAGCATTTAACAGCATAACTTCATGTCTTCTTTGGTGTCTTCTACCCCTCTGGCTAAGGATCATAATATAGAGTTGCACAAAAATCAGTTACAATATTAATAAGAATATAGAATTGCACCCATGGAAGGAAACCAAAGAGATGCAATGGCTCTTCCAAAATTACGTTATTGTGGCTAAGCATGGTGGCACGTGCCTGTAATCCCAGTACTCTGAGAGTCTGAAGCAAGAGGATTGCTTTAGTCCAGGAGTTCAAGAACAGCCTGGGCAATAAAAGGAAACCCCACATCTACAAATATTTTTTTAAAATTAGCCAGGCATGGTGGTGCATGCTTGTAATCTCAGAAACTTTGGGGGTTGAAATGGGAAGATCACTTGAGCCTGGGAGGTTGATGCTGCAATAAGCCATGATGACACTCCAGCCTGAGCCACAGACTGACTCTGTCTCAAAAAAATAAATAAAACAAAATAAAGTAACATTATTGTTAGTAAAGTCAGAACCAAGCTCTGTCCACTGTGCAAGTTCCTCTCACTTTGCTCTTGATGACAAAGTAAACTGATAGATATAGCTAAATCTATTATTTCCAAGAAAAAAAATCAGTTAACCTTTTACAGAATGCTCATAATATACCAGGCACCAGTATGCAAAATGTTTGGTACTTTTCTTTGCCCTACAAATGTATATCAAGGGATATTTATGTGTAACTCTTGGTAGGCACTGTCAGAGGGTTCCAGTCCTCATGGAGCTCACATCTGGATTCGTGTGTATTTGTGTGTGTGTTAGCAGAGAGTGAAGGTGGGAAGTGAGAGAAAACCAGTAAGTAAGAAAACATAATCATCAGAGATGGGTTAAAGAAGAATGTAGAAGGTGAATGAAGAGAACTGTTATTATATGCCCTAATATCAAGTCTATGAAATGGGTAATAAGATTATCGCTGATACATAGACACAAGCCTCAGAGATTAGAAACTTCTTCAAGTTCATAATTACATCCTAGGTCACAAGGAGCTGGCATGAATTCCAGGTGTGCCTCACTCCAGATTTGTGCTCTAGTCACTATGCCCAGTTACCTCTAAATGAGAGTGTCAGAAAAATATTTCTATTTGCTTGAATTTTTCTTCAAAGCAGGGATTGTTAAATGAGAAAATGCAATGGGTAAATGCTGCAGATTAAGTATCTGAACAGTTGAGCTGAGTTGCTTAATTAAGTTAAGGCTCGTAGCATAGGAACTTGAGTTATTTCATCTTGAGAATGGTGGAAAAAAGGCCAAATAAAAATTCATTATTGGATTCATCTGGTTTCTATTTTCAAGGATTAAAGAATCAGCTGACAGGTACACAATTCTTGAAGCCATACTGCTCAAAGCAAGGTCAGCTGCTAATAAAGACATCTACTATTTAATCGTGGATCAGACCACTTGACTTTGCTTGTATCATTGATACCAGCCATTATTGGCTGAGAGCCAGCAGAGTACTCAGTACAGCATGAAATAAGAGAGGTCTGGGGATCTGTTAATTGCATCTTGTCTCAGCTGTAGGAGGTATACTACTCCAAAATCCGTCCCTTCCAATTATTCCAGGTTGCAGCTAGCATGGTGAACCCTGGGTTGTTTTTGTCCAATGAAAGGGTCTAATTTTATCACAGAATCACAGGACTGGCAAGACCTTGGGAGGTCAGTGGAGCTCTCAGGCAAGGCTGCACTGAATGAATATATCTAATCCTATTTTAAACTATCTCCAGAGGGGAGATTCCATGATTTCTCTTGAAAGCCAATGCCGGTATTAAGCAACCTTTTCTGTAGCTAGTCGAACATCCCTAGTGATTTATTTTGAATTCATCTTTCACAGGGTTCATAATGTTAACTTACACTATTCTCTATTTTTTTCTCTTCATTTTTAAAGCATTGTTGAAGATTGAAATAATTCTTATGTTTGGTTAGAGGGATTAAATAAATTTTAATTGTTGCTCAGAAGGCTTAAATCAGCTTAAAATGCCCAAATCAAACACCTATTCTCTGGAAGCTTTAAGTATTCCAAATAAATAAAAATGACTTTGAAAGGCTTGCCATCTGGCTTCCACTTCCCCCGGTTCACTATGTTCCAGGCACACCAGCCATTTCAAAATCCTCACACACACTGAGCTTATTGCCCTTGCTGTTTGGTCCTGCCTGTAACAGCCTGTCCCAAATCTTCCAGTGGAGAATTTTCTCTTCTTAGAGGAGCCATCCCCAGTCAACCCATTTAAAGTTCCCTCAGAGCAATCATCAGATTTTTAAATTATCTTTTTTTGGTCCCTAGTTAGCACATTTGTTGTTTCTCTCCTTCCCCATTAGAATGGGGATCTTCACCTTTTTTTTTTAACCATTATAATCTAATCCCAGTTTCTAAAAAGACACGTGGTAAGCATTCAATAAAGGTTTGCTAAATGAATGAATGAAAGGACATTTGAGTAGCAATAAAACAGTGCAAAGTATGTATTTTTATAGTCTATTTTTCCTCAGTGCCCCTGAGTGGTATGTACTGAAAAGATGTACAGCTTGCTTACATGAATTCTAAGACGAGACTGAGATCCCAGAAGCTTTAGATCCCAGATCTAGCATTTCCCAACTGTAAAAGCTTGGGCAAGTTACTTACGTTCTGTCAGTTTTAGTTTTGTAACTTGTGAGATAATTACAATAAAACTGACCTCACTTTCTAGTTATTAGAAAAAATGGTTTACTTTACATAGTGGGTTATTTTACACAGCATGTAAATTATTAATTTATTTTTTGAACAATATTTATTGAGTATCTATGTGTCAGGGCTGACCTCAATTCTAATGATACAGCAGTGACTAATCAATAAAAATCTTTACTATCAAGCTCACATTTTGGTGCATGTGAACACATGTTTCATAATTTTTTTAAGAATATATTTCTGAAATTATATGGGGATTAAGTCTAAACTTTGGTTGTAGTACTAACACAGGCTGTTTGCAGTACTTCAATCAGCTCTTCATTCAAGAGTCAACATACATTTCCTAAGTACTGGTCAGGGTACTAACACAGGCTATTTGCATTACTCCAATCAGCTCCTAATTCAAGAGTCAATGTATATTTACTAAGTACTTATTATGTGTCTGGCCATTTTTATAACTTAACAATAGTGTATTAGAATTCTTATAGAGGTCTACCTATAGGAGCAAGTAGTCATTCTCACCTACATACAGATTGCTCATATTTGACACCTACAGTGCATTAAGAGATATCTCAAGAGATAGAAAAAGAAATTTTAAAAATATCAATCATATATATTTCAGAAAAACTACCAGCAAATATATATATATATATATATATATATATATTGATCTCTTAGTAAAGAAAGACTTTTCTTAAAAAAAAAAAGAAAACACAAGAGTGTTTTTTGATTTTAATCAAAGAGCCATGTGCATTAATGAAAGTTAGGGCTAGAATTCAGCCCCTAAATTTTTTGGAAAAAATATTTTTTTTACCAGTAATCCATTCTCATTTTAAGATGTTTTCAAAAAGAGATAAGCAGCCAAGCACAAATTTCTACTAATATATTAATAGATTGAGGTAAACATGTATTTACAACACATGTTTTTAAAACATAGGTGAGCTTCTATTTTAAAAGCATTCCTTTTTATCAACATGTGGTGACTAAATTCTGCATCAATAGAAATATATATTCAGCTTTCTCATCCTTGTGACTGCACAAGATCTGTGTATGAATGTATCATGATATATTTAATCATACCTCAGTGGATGGACATCTACGTGACTTCTGATTGTTTTTCTATTCTAAACAATAATGGTGTAAATACACCTGACAACATGTCTTTGTGTAGTTGTTTTCTTACCTTCCAATATATAAATAACTTTTATACATAAAAGAATGCATAAAAATCAATGAATTTGATTATATGAAACCTAGTTTGTAATATGTGTAATACTAAACCAAATAGAACAAAAAGTGTAAAGTTTGGGATATATTTGCAAGACATACTTAGTCAAGATTGCTCAAGCCAGCCTGGCAGTGTTTGACTCCCTTGCTTACTACTAGTTCTGTGACCTGAGGAAAGTTATGCACTCTGTGCTTCAGTTTCTTCATCTGTAAAAATGGGGATAACGATAGTACCTACCTGTTAAGGGTAATGATGAGGAATAAATATAAGGCTTCCTGAACTGTATCTGACATCTAGGAATGGGTATATAAAAGTTTGCTACTAAGTATGTCCACAAAAGGTAACTTCTCAAATATATCAAGAGTTTAAAGGTCAGTAGGATTAACACTAATACCTGAGCAAAAAACGAACTAAGCAATGTAACAGAATATTCACACAGGAAACAATAAAATAGCTAATTCATAAACTGAAGACATTCAATATGTCTAAAAATTTTTTTTAATCTGAAAGTTAAATCCATAAAATACATTTTTCTCCTATCTAATTAACAAATATCAAATACGGTGAAAATAACCAATACTAAGATCTACTGCACTGGGATAGCAACGTAAATCTGATGAACACACTTTGAAAATAATTTGAACAAATGTATTAAGAGCATCAAATAAATGTGTAATTCTATATCTGACAATATACCTCAGGATATAATCTAAAATGTGTGCAAAGCCTATACCACAAAGATATTTATCAACATGATATATGTCATATGGAGCAAAAAAATGCAAAGTGGTTAACAGACTGATATTGAGAATGAGATAAAGCCTGTGTTCAAATTCTGACTCCACTATGAAACACATGTTTAACCTTTTTTTTGGTGGGGTGAGGGCGAGGAAGGAAGTCTTGCCCTGTTGCCCAGTCTGGAATGCAGTGGTGCAATCTTGGCTCACTGCAACCTCTCCCTCCGGATTTAACCAATTCTCTAGCCTCAGCCTCCCGAGTAGCTGGGATTACAGGCACGTGCCACCACGCCCAGCTAATTTTTGTGTTGTTAGCAGAGACAGGTTTTCACCATCTTGGCCAGGGTGGTCTCAAACTTCTGATTTCAAGTGATCTGCCCACCTTGGCCTTGCAAAGTGCTGCGATTACAGGCGTGAGCCACAGCATCCAGCCTGTTTAACTTCTGTTAACTCAAGTCTTTCACTTAAAATTAAATGTAATATCTAGCCTAACAAATTTGTTGTAAAAGGTACATGATGTCTAGCACAGAACAAACTCTCTCTGGAAATGATTACAATTGCTATTATTAATTTTAGCCCCATATTTTAGATAACTGAAATAGTTGTAGACATATACATTAGCATATTTTAAACAGATATATATATATTTTTTGAGATGGAGTCTTGCTCTATTGCCTAGGCTGGAGTGCAGTGGCACGATCTCAGCTCACTGCAACCTCTGCCTCCCAAGTTCAAGTGATTCTCCTGCCTCACCCTCCCGAGTAGCTGGGACTACAGGCATGTGCTGCCACATCTGGCTAATTTTTTGTAGTTTTAGTAGAGACAGGGTTTACTGTGTTATCCAGGATGGTCTCAATCTCCTGACCTCATAATCCGCTTGCCTCAGCCTCCCAAAGTGCTGGGATTACAAGTGTGAACCATCGCATCTGGCCCTAAAAAAGAAATTTAAAGGCATAAATAAAGGATGTCATGAACATTCTAATGGATATAATGTTTAATTGAAAAATGAGTTTTGAAAGCAAATGTATAAACTTAACTATGTGAAACTTTACATGTATGAGAGAAATAACATCAAACGTAGTTATTTCTATATGGTAGAATGAACATTTTATTTTATTGTCTCTATATAAATATATGTGTATATATACACATTTCTGTAATTTCTGAATGCTATGCAGTATATATTTGGTACTCTTACATACCCCAAAACAAGTATTTGTACAAGTAAAACAAATCCCTAGGCAAGTATTTTTTATAGTTACAATGATATACAAATAAGAATATAATAAATATAATTTATTAGGGTAAATTTTTTACCCTGGTTTTTCCTCTTATTCTAACATCTTCCTATTATGAAATATTTATTCTGTCTTCCCAGGCACTTAACACTTGCTAGAGGCAAGCCTGAATAAGTCCCTATCCTCAAGGTGTTGACAACAAGAGATCATCTCACAAATAACATCCGTGAAGGTATAAGAGATGTACACATGTTTGTGATGATTTATGAATAAATTCAAAATGACAGTAAATATTTCAGAGTGGATCATTATACCCATTAGTATACATAGATGAAATTCATTAAAATTTAAGATTTTGAAGTAACAGATGACTGGAAGCTAACATTTTCTCCAAGAAAATAAAATACCCAAACTTTTCAGTTACTATAAAATTTTAATTACGTAGTTCAGAAGTCTTCATATTAGGTAGAGCAAGGAATTTCACTAGTTGTCAGTGAAAAAAAAATGAGCAATTTATATTTTCCATGAAATGAGAAGGATCACCACCTCCACCTGTGTTATCTGAAAACCTTTCTTCACATGGCTTTACTTGTGAAGTCAGCTGGAGTGTGCAAAGCCATGCCTAAACTAGTTGACCGATTATTTCAAATCTTACTAGTTATTGGCCAACATCATCCCAGAATATCAGTTACAGCATGAAATTTAATATAGCATGAAAATTTACCATCCTCAAAGAAGTTTTAAAAAGCCAAGTGAAAGGAAAGATCTGAATTGTATTCTGAAACCAAACTGTATGCTCCATCACTCCCTGCAGTCTTGGTGAGGGCGGGGTCATGTTGCTTTGGTTTCGTGCTGTATTCTCTGTGTGCCTAGCACACAGTGGACTTCATTTCAGAAAGTGCTAAAAAAAAAAAATGAGAGAATTGTATTATAATGAGTCTTTAAAGTATAAATTAATGATAATAGGAACATTAACTTCCCAATTTAAATATGAATAACTATGAAAGTATATAGATGCATTAGGGGCTTTTCATTTTCTATCACACTCAGGATCTGATAAAGAGGATTCTGGAATCTTCCTTTTGTCACTCCTCATCACTGTATGTGTAGGACATACACAGTCATATAATCCTATAGGGTGAAAGAAGGAAGTTATCTTTGGGTGTGAGGAGTCAGGGCAATAATTGTTTGTCACATTAATAGATAAATATTTATGGAAGTAGGGTTTTGACATATAACATTCTTTCAAACTCAATATTTCAAATATATAATTAATAAATGTTCTTTATAGAAAATTGGAAAGTGTGAAAATTAGAGAAATGAGAACCTACCCCATTCTCCAGTACCCATGGGCAGCTACTTGGATAATTTGATGAATTCCCTCTCCGTTTTTAAGCATTCCCCCAGCAAAGAGATCTTGTATTTTTAAGATCTCCTTCATATTAAGGAGATCTCAGGAAAACACCTGTCACTTTGTGATTCAGTTTTTTCCATTATAAATTCCTTATGTCATATTCAGAAGTGTTTGAAACATTTATATTAACTTTCTGGGTTTTTTTCTACCTCTCCTAACAGATGCATAAGCTATGTTTCTCATTTGATTAGCAGCTAGAAATTATACCTAATCCCCAAAATAGAAGTAATCATAATGTACAATGTTTTATGGCAGTTCTCCCTCATTCTAGATAAGGGTTATCTATTATCTTTAAAATGGGGAAAATAAAAACTCCAAAGTTTTATTATGAGACTTAAATAAATTGATACATGTGAAGAAATTAGAGCCATGACAAGCATATGAATTCAGCAAATATTGGCTATTATTATTGTTGTTATTGTCTTTCTCATGTACTCTGTGATATTTTAGAGAGGACCAATGTAAAGAAAGGAGGAGAAATGAGGGCCACATCAATAGCAACCACAAGAAACATAGCAAAGCAGAAGAGCTGTGCTACTTCCACTATATTTTTATCAGAGCGTAAGGGAAAAATGATTGCATACAGGCGTCAAGAAACAAGCCCTAATTGTGAGTATGCATGGAAGGATTGGACCCTAAGACTACACAGTATTTTAAAATATTATGTAAATGCAACATAACCAATTATCATAATAAATATTGTAAAACCTCTCAAGATAATTCTCTCTCATGTTCATTGTGCAACCAAAGTTAATATTTGCTATTCAACTGAAGAGTAAAATAAATAACTTCATGGAATCTGTAGTATCTTAATTAATCTAATTTCATCCATAAAATATATGAGTCAACTTGGCAAGGATCAAATGCAATTTTATTTATCAATTTAAAATTTAAAAATCCAGTTGACTATTTTTAAATTGTATAAGAGTAAAAAGAAACAAAAAAGGAATTATTGCTTTCAAAGGCATCCTTTCTGCTTTTCCTACTCAAAAATGGCTCTGATTAAAATTTTTAGCTTTGGCAAGCAGTTATCCAAAAATATGATCAAATGATAAATAGATGAGAGATTCATGACTAAAACTCAGCTTACTGCTGTGCTTTCTAAGTAATATTTTTCAACTAAATTTGAGTAATTATTTTTACAATGCAGACTGATATGACTAATATTTGAGTTGTCTGTTAAAAACACAAAGTGAGGGAAATGCTCATATTATAGGAATCCAGTAGACAAAGAAAAATTTACAATTAAATTTCTTACAATTTATTCTATTTAACATACTGTCATAGGTTGGGTTTCCCAGGAAGCAGAATCAAAGGCAGAGGTGGAGGATATTTATTAAGGAGAACTCTTGAGGTCAGTAACTGTGAAAGGGAAAGAAAGAGGCAGAGAGAAGTTGAACTCCATCACAGACCCAAGGCATACTTACTGGGAGCTCTGGAGTGGAAATGGCCCTTCAGTGTTCCCTCAGGTGGGCAAAAATGGCCAAGTCTTTATACTCACACCCTCGTCAGTCACGGATGTTGGCTTTCCCCACAAAAACGTGGCCTTGGATGAGGTGACTCTGCCTAGCTAAGGCAATTTCTAGAAGGGGCTGACAGCTAAAGGTTACCAGTCAATAGCATACCCAGCATCTGGACAACTGTACTTTTTTGGAAGATGACCTGGGTAAAACTTCATGATCTGGGCAAAATGTCTACCACATACTCTCTCATGTTTATGCAGACAAGTAGCACAGTTTAAGAGGAAACCTTCAAAGAAAGTTTTATAACCTTTTCCCCCAACTCCTCTCTCCTACTTAATCTCATCAAGTTTCTTGAAAATTGCCCTAGATACCAAACTTTTGCATCACTTCTTTCAGGAAGCCTTCACCACACAACCAGACTTGGGCATACTACTACTTTTATTTATTTATTTATTTATAATTTTTGTGGCTACATAATAGGTGTACATATTTATGGAGTACATTAGATGTTTTGATACAGGTATGCAGTGTCACATAAACCCATCATAGAGAATGAGGAATCTCAGGCATTTATCATTTGATTTACAAACAATCTAATTACACTCTTTAAGTTATTTTAAAATCTGCAATTAAGTTATTATTGACTAAAATTTTGTTTTAGAATTGTCTTTTCATGTGTCAGTTTTCCTCATAGAAGAACTCATTTGAAGTAGGGATTATGCCTTGACCATATTTATATTCTATTATCTACCACAGAGTTTGCATTATAATAGTCACTCAATTAAATATCTAGTGATGAGTGAATGAATTTTTCTTACATCTTTTAGCCTCATCATCTTAATTCTTCCTAATCATTCCCATATAACAGAATTAATACCCATTCCCATATAGAAGAATTAATTCTTCTTACAATTTATAAACTCTGTTTTTGTTTTTGTTTTATTGTATTTGAGGTTCTGGCGTACATATGCAGATCATGCGGGATTATTGCATAGGTACATACATGGCAATGTGGTTTGCTGCCTCCATCCCCCCATCACCTATATCTGGCATTTCTCCCCATGTTATCTCTCCATCCCTCCCCAACCTCCCGACCCCTCACTGTCCCTCCCTTAGCCACCCTCAACAGACCCCAGTGTGTGATGCTCCCCTCCCTGTGTCCATGTGTTCTCTTTGTTCAACATCCGCCTATGAGTGAGAACATACAGTGTTTGATTTTCTGTTCTTGTGTCAGTTTGCTGAGACTGATGGTTTCCAGATTCACAGTGTATCACTGGGGCTGACTTAAACAATAGTCATTAAACAAATGAATATTGACTTAATAGCTCTGGATGTGACAATAATGTAGTCTGTATACAAGAAACTACATGATTTGAAAATTCATCATACTACTAGAGGCTTCAATAAATCTCAGAAAAATTGACATTGAAATTTTAGTATTAAGTAATAAAATAAAGCGTTTTATTACTTATGAACATTTGTCACAAATTATACCAATTCAATACTTTTGTTGCTTTATCTGTAGAAATGTCTGCATTCCTATTTTCATCATCACAAAGCCTACACCTATATAGACAACAAACATTGTTGGACAGCCAGATAGTTGTATGGTTTAAATGCAATACATCACTCAATCTTAATAATTGTGTGAAGTGTGTATTATTTTTATCTCCATTTTATAAACGAAAAACCAGGCTTCAGTGATTTTAGAAAGTTATCCATGCATACGTCTAATGCATGTCAAAACTAGGATTCAAACTGTTTTATCAGATTTCAGAAAATACATTTTTACTACCACAGCCAACTACGAGTACTTAGAAATATATAGATATTTAGACTTGTTTATTATATTTACATGCACATATTTTTATCCTCAAATTTTTTACATAAATTATGGTTTAAAAATTTAATTAAAAACCTGATAAATATATGTTGTAAGAAAGACAACTTGAACATTGCATTTTCCAAAGACAGTTGAAACTCCTGTACCATATGGTACTCCTCTGCAATGTGACTTTGCCACTCCCTGATCAAGTTGTAGAGTCTCCGTGTAGAATCTGTGCTGGCCTTAATGGCTCTCCTGAAATCAATAAAATGAGGCTGGAAGGATGCCCTGTAACTATTTAGGCTAGGTCAGAAGGAACCTTGAAGCTTCTTCCCTGGTCTCATGGACAGCTCGCCCTTTGGATATTTCCTTTCCGGCTACTTTCTTTTAGATCTCATATATCATTTTTAATTTTAATTCAGTAGATATAGGTGCAGGTTTGTTGCAGGGATATTTTGCATGATAGTGAGGTTTTGGGCTTCCAGTCTATTGATCACCCAAACAGTAAACATTATATCCAGTAAGTAATTTTTCAACCCTTACCTCCCTCCAACACTCCCCTCTTTTGAAATACCCAGTGCTTGTTATTCCACCCTCTATGTCCACGTGTATCCATTGTTTAGCTCCCACTTATAGGTGAGAACATATGATATTTGGCTTTCTGTTTCTGAGTTATTTCACTAGACAATGGCCTTCAGTTTCAACCATGTTGTTACAAAAGACATGATTTTATTCTTTTTATGGCTGCAGAGTATTCCATGATGTTTATGTACTACGTTTTCTTCATCCAATCATTTGTTGATGAACACTTAGATGATTCTGTGACTTTTCTATTGTGGATACTGCTGTCATTAACATACAAGTGCAGGTGTCTTTTTGAGATAATGATTTCCTTTGGGTAGATACACAGTAATGGGACTGCTGGGTGGAATGGTAGTTCAATTTTTAATTACTTGAGAAATCTCCATACTGTTTTCCATAAGGGTTGCACTAATTTACATTCCTAACCGCAGCATATAAGCGTTCGATTTTCTCCACATCCTCACCAACATCTGTGGCTTTTTAACTTTTTAATGATAATCATTCTGACTGGTGTGAGATGTGGTTTTGATTTTCATTTCTCTGATAATTAGTGATGTTGGGCATTTTTTCATGTTTGTTGGCCACCTGCATTTCTTCTTTTGAGAAGTGTTTGTCCATTCCTTTACCCACTTTTTAATGGGGCGGTTTTTTTCTTCTTGAGTTGTTTTAAGTTTCTTGTAGCTTCTGGATATTAGTCCTATGCAGACCCACAGTTTGCAAATATTTTCTCCCATTTTGTAAATTGTCTGTTTACTGTTAGATTAATTATTTTTCTGTGCAGAAGCTCTTTAATTAAGTCCCGTTTGTGTATTTTTCTTTTTGTTGCATTTGATTTTGAGGTCTTGGTCATAAAAATCTTTGCTTTTATGCCACAGTCTGGAAGAGTATTTTCTAGGTTTTCTTGTAAGACTTTCATAGTTTCAGGTCTTACATATACTTCTTTATTCATCTTGAGATTTATATATGGTAGATATATATCATCTTAATATTTATATATGGTAGAACATAAGGGTCTGGTTTCATTTTTCTACATATGTCTATTTAATTTTTTCAGTACCATTTACTGAATAGAATGTTCTTTCCCCACTGCATATTGTTGTTGACTTTTTGAAGATCAGTTGGTTGTAGGTAGCCATGCTTCATTTTTTGAAAGGCTCAAACTACATGGAGAGGTCACAAGTTACACTCTATTGATAGTCAAAGCTGATCTCAAGTTTGGAGTTATTCCAACCAGGCAACATTTATGTGAGCAAACCAGTCTCCAGGTCATTCCACACCCCAGCAACACTGGTAATCTCCACCATTTGAGTTTCTTCAATTAATGCACCAGACACAACTGAGAACAGAATAAGCCATATCCTTATTTGCCTTGTCCTGACGCATGGATTGCTTGAACATAATAAAATGTTCTTGTTTTATTGTAGTGAAATTTGGGTGATTTTATTTTTTTTACAGAGCATATGTCAGACATCTTAAAACTAGTAGCTTTACCATCTATTATTCAAGCCTCAGTGAACTACCTAATTCTACCTGCCTAAGAACAAATGATAAAAGGTACGAGTTCTGAAATATTCCACAAAATACTATTTTAATGCATAGTTACTATACACAAGTCTGATTCTTGAATGCATAAATTCAAAAATTATTTAAATTAATAATGGAAGATGAGACACAATGATTAAGTAAGTCAAATTACTGTATCATCAGATGTTGATAGTGTTGAATAATCTCTCCATCTTTCACTTCCAACTCCTCAGAATGGGAGATACAACAACTTTAGGATAAAAAGTTTTATTTATCATTCTTGATAACTACCTACCTGGCATGCATCTTTTACTGCTTTGTAGATATGGCAATGCAGACACAAAATCTATGAAACTTGATTGAATTCAGATTTATGACAATGTAAATAATCGTACTCAACTTAACTGCTCCTGTTTAAATAAAACCTAAATAATTTACGATGAGCACAAACAGACTTTCTGGTCAATTAACTGTTACTAGAAAGAGGAAAATTCTTCTCATGATTATTTCTCTATTTGTGCTATCATTTTTTCCTTCATATAAGCAAATCTAGTCATAGACAATGTAGCCAAGTAGATAAAAGTTATAGGCTATAATCTCTAGCTTCTAATGTCTTTCTTATGGGCAAAATATGAATAGATTTTATTCCCACTTTTATTCAAATTGATTTAGTAGAATAAATGCATTGAGTCCTGAGGAAAAGGGAAGAAGCTAAAACTTCTAGGACTAATTTTTGACAATCCAACCCTTCATATATATCATTCTCTGAAATATGTTTGTCCACAATTGTTTTCAGTGTTATCAATATTCAACAATTGTGATTTTTTTCTATATTCGATGAATACTTGGATTTTGTCTTTCCTTCCACAGCCAGAATGTATTATATACATCTGTGTGAATGCATATGTGTGAATAATTGTGTGAACCATATCATACAGTAGGTAATTTATCTATCTTTATTTTTAGAATTTTACAAAACATATTGAAATAAATATTTAAAATCGGAACTGAAAATATCACAAACTTATTAAAATTAAGGTTCATTTGTATTAATTTTTGTAAAGTGAATGGAAAACTTGTTAATTTCAACATTTTTGTTATTATTTAGCTGCCTAGCTCATTGCAAAAGGACAACTTTAAATATATATTTCTTCAAATGGTAAACTAATCATCATTTACATGTCATTTACGTTTGCTTTATATGGCTTCTTAGTCCTCAGAAAAGGCTAAAAGGACATTCTTGATGCATCCATTGTTTTTTTTGCTGCAAAAAAAGTCATATTAATAAGAATCTTAAACTGATAGGAAATATGTCAAGCCCTGTATGTAGTTAACATTCAAATTAAAAGGACAATTTGCCAATTGATCTGCCATCAGAATGAGAGAAAAGAGAGAGAGAGAAAGAGAGAGAGGAAAAGAGGCAGATAGAGAAAGAGAGAGAGATTAAGAGAGAGAAAAGGCAGGAGAAAACCCATGGCCTGGAAACAAATTTGTCTCTTAAATGCTCACTTTCAAGTGTGTCTGGTTTCTAATGCAGTTTGTATCAGAAGGGATCAATTTTTCCCCTTTTCCCTGTTCTACTTTTACACTGGTATTGTCTGAATCCCAGAGTGAGCAGCAATACATCATCTTGCTTCAACATCTGCTAGAGCCCCCTCTCCTCCTAATCTGCCCAGATCCCCAAAGCCTTTTCCACCTGCTATAGCGCCAAATGCTCATTATAGCATACAGCTATGTCCTTCATTGTCCTTTCTCCCAGATCCTCAAGGTTAACGTGGAACAATGACTATTATTAAGTGGGGGCTTCAGGAATATAAAAGCAGACTGGGCAAGGAGAGAGGGGGTGGGGCGGTGGAAGCATTGGGTAGAATGCCAGGAGAGCTGGCAGGAAAGAGCTGCTAGAAAGCGGTGGCCAATTTTCCAGTCGAAACA
Source organism: Cacajao melanocephalus (assembly GCA_963573385.1). Classification (NCBI taxonomy): domain Eukaryota; kingdom Metazoa; phylum Chordata; class Mammalia; order Primates; family Pitheciidae; genus Cacajao; species Cacajao melanocephalus. The sequence continues at coordinate 26,721 of CAUYLG010015428.1, forward strand.
TGAGTCACTGAACAGAGATGCCCTAGACATAAATAGCTTCCCTGTTCATTGCCCAGGACAAGCAGAGACCACACCCTTCAGTGGTTTTGTGTCAGGGTACTTTTGGGTATGGCTTTGAGCAACTAGTGCCGAAAGGGAGATAAAAACGGCCAATTTGAGAAGGCTGGCAAGTCTAGAAGCTGTGTTTACGGCCTGGCCAACTGTAAATTGTAAGCAATTGGAAGTTGTTCTATGTCCCTTTTTACTTCAAATCACCAACCTGTTCCTTCCACTTGCATCATCACACCAACCACCCAATGGAAAATTTGAGGCACATTAGATTAGACTGCATAAAAAACAATGGAATTCAGAATCTCTCTGACTGTATTCATTTAGATAATCATAGAATCTGAATTATTTTTAAAGGAATCTAATGGTTGGGGAAGGCAGCTTTAATTCAGATTTCCTGTCTTTGGCAGCTGTGTACCTCACTCCCAGATGCCATACTTGGTGCAATTTCCTTTTAGTTTTGTAGGAGATATTTTAAGAAGTGAAACACTGTTTCCTCAGTGACATTCATAGGGATGATCTAGATAAACCACATGAACGTCAGCTGGCCTCTAGCAGAATTGGCTGGCTCTGCCCTGGACATCCTCTCCTGTTAAGGGACTCCTGGGCAATGTCTCCAGCAGGATCAAGTCACTTCCTGTTTCCTTCATCTCCTGAAAGTAGTATAAAACCACGGGTTCCCTCTAAGGCCACCTAGTAAAATTTTACTTGCTGTCGCCACTCAGAAACCCAAGGAAGTGTGTTACTCTCCAATAGCCACACAATGTGCTGATCTAAACAAAATACAGGCCATCTAGCTCAATCAGTGTTCTAGCCAACACGCTGGAGGGGCTGAACAAGATCTCATTAATAAAATCAGTTAAGTGTAAAACAACATGGGCTTGATAAAGTCAGAGTTTGTTTACTTATTCCATTAAGGACCACACACCTAAACTGTCAGACTTAACACTCGGAAGAGTGTTCTTGTTCCCTTTTTCTATTTTAAAATCCAAGTTTGAAAGTTACAGCTAAATTTACAATTTTTTAATTGTAATTAGGAAATAAGAGAGACACTTTGAGGAATAAACATTCTTCCTGTCAATCTGGGTTCATCAAGATACTAGATCTTCATTGCGGATTTATGTGAAAATAGAAAAGTAACAGGAGTTTAGCTAAAATGGTGAACATTTCAGGAACATATTCTTAAAAGTTTAATATTTAAACATTGTCCTAGACATTTTGTATGTGTTTGCCTCCATTTTAAGATTGAGAAGTAGTAAGTAAATGCCAATAAAAAGTATTTTATGTGGGTGTAGCTTTATATATAAGTGAAAAGAATTAGGACAAAATAGCTTTTACTGAGGTAAATCTTATCCCGCACACGGCTGCTTTAAAGCATGGTCCTAGCTCTTTCATAAGCTTGCATTGTAATTGCTATTTCATTGTAATATTGGGAAAGTTTCACTTTACCTGCCTGGCTTTATTTTTACCTTACAGTAGGAGGGTAGCAATGCTATTTCACCTTCCTCAGAAGGTTATTTGAGGATAAATGAGAAAGCTTGGGAAGGTAAACGTGCCTGGAACATAGTGAGAGGTCAATCCATTTCAATCGGTATTATTCCTAATCTATTCTACTGGATGACATTTGCAGGACATTTTAAGTTTCCAAAGTACTCCATTTCTTTCCTTCTTCATTCCTTTCTTTCCTTCTTCATTCCTTTCTTTCTCTGTTTTATGATATTTTATTACTACATAGTTTTTATTAGTTCATAAACCTAAATTCTATTTTAATCACTTATTACTACATTTCTATTCAAACCTTCGTAAGAGTAGGATTCTGTTTTACTTGTTTCTCGAGTTTCATAATCTTGAATTAGATGATAATGAGATGGTACGACTATAAATACTGCAAATTAGGGGAAAAAAAAATCAATGACTGAGTCTTAGTCAGTTTGGCCTGCTGTAACCAAACATCATAGATTGACTGGTTTGAACAACAGAAACTTAATTTCTCACAGTTCTGTATGCTGAAAGCTCAGAATCAAGGTGACAGCATAGTCAGGTTCTGGTGAACACCCACTTCTTGGTTTGCAGATGTCTAGCTTTTTTCTGTGTCCTCTCAGGGCAGAAGGAGAGCAAATTCCCTGATGTCTTTTCCTACAAGGGCACTAATCCACTATGAGGACTCCACCTTTATGAGCTCATCTGCCCCTAATTACCTTCCAATGGCCCCATCTTGTAATATAATCAAATTAGGGTAAGAACTTCAACATATACATTTGGGAGGATATAATTCAGTCTGTATCAGACTGTTGTCTCAAAATCTGGGACCTGATATCATTAACTTAATGGCAAGGTTTTCAGTAGAACCAATAAACTTTGATGGCCAAGATTTCAAGTTGTCAGACATTTTGACATTACAGCTGCAACTTTGAGGTTAATTAGCTCTACACATTATTATTATTATTATTATTATTTTTAGATGCAGTTTTACTCTTGTCACCCAGGCTGGAGTACAATGATGTGCTCTCAGCTCACTGCAACCTCTGCCTCCTGGGTTCAGGCAATTTTGCTTCAGCCTCCCAAGTAGCTGGAATTACAGGCACCCGCCACCACGTCCAACTAATTTTCGTATTTTTGGTAGAGATGAGGGTTTTACCATGTTGGTCAGGCTTGTTTCAAATTCCCGACCTCAGGTGATCCACCCACATCAGCCTCCCAAAGTGTTGGGATTACAGGTGTGAGCCACCGCACCCGGCCCTCTATACATTATTTTAACCAAATTGTTCTTTATTCCTAAAAAGCTTTTTCACATAACCTCTTCAATCGACTGTTATGCACAAGTTTCACACAAATTTTGCCCCTGTCTCCCCACTGTTTGCTCGCCCCTTCCTTCCTTCCTTCCTTCCTTCCTTCCTTCCTCTCTTTCTTCCTTCTCTTTCACCACTTTTGACCTATCTACCCATTGCCTCACTTCTCACCTAGTATTTACCTTGTCCTACTGAGCCTTAATCAGGGCAATCCCTACGTTTCCCTTTAGCATCTGAAAATCTTGAATTTGAGCCAAACCTCTTATAATATTTCTTCCCTGGTTGCTTCCTGTCAGAACTATCTACATGAATCTCACCAAAGCATATGGGATTTCTTGACCACTTCTCCTTTCCTCCTTCCAGAAAAGTCAACTTTCCTGACACTTTCTCTCTAGATTCTCCTCCAATGTCTCTCCCCCTGCTTTCTCTGTTTCTCTAGCTTCTTTTACAAACCTAAATCTAGGCATTCCTCTAAGGCTCTTTTCTCTTTCTTCCCTATTCCCTCTGCATTTCCTGACACCATCCCCTTCCAGAAGTTTTACTTTCAGCTCTATGAAGATACAACCAACTCATTCTTCACTCTAACTTCACAGTTGAGATCGTAATCAAGAGCTCAAGCCTGGGAGAAGGTCAGGGCTGTGAGAGGAAGTCATGAAGAAGTTTTTAATTGGTGACAGAAAGAATACTGCAATAATAAAAATAGTTATCTTTGATATCATTCTCTAGCTGATTTATTACCTGGCTTCATTTCGTTTAACACTTTCATTTTATACTGCTTCTTCCAGTATGAAAAAAGCTCAGGCTTCTCCTACTCTACTATATCATAATCACACTGCTGTAGCTAAGTTACTTTCCCAGTGTCATTTGGATGGCTCTAAATAATGTGTGTAAAGCTGATTTCACCATACACGTCTTCTTTTCTTACCATCCTCATGTATGTGTTATGTTAGTTATGTTGTCATTCTTCTATTAGTCCAGTCTCAAATCCCTTTTGTGCCCCTACATTCCCCCTGTGGACATATATTTAATAGCCTTCATGATCTCTGAAGTTTTTTCCAGAATTTCTCATTCACCTCATAGCTCCATTTTCTTTCTACTGGCATTCTTTTGTTCAGACTTTTATTTTGGTTTATCCACATTATTGTGTTCTGTCCTTAAATGATTCTATCTTGACTGCCCATTTCTGTCTCCAAGTTCATTATTGTAAGTCACTCATTTTCTTATATTTTTATTCACCTCAATGAGTTCTTACTGCCTATAAAACAAAACCTAAGGCTTTCAAGGCCTGCTGCAAATCAAGAAGTACCTAACTTTTGTGATACACAACCTGCAGGTCGTCTCCAAATACCCTGCACTGTTCCTGCCAAATTCCACTTATCATTTTCCTTTTTTAGAGATGTGATCTCACTATGTTCCCCAGGTTGGTCTCAAACTCCTGGCCTCAAGTGATCCTTGTGCTTCAGCCTCCCAAACACTGGGATTATAGACATGAGCGACTATGCCTGGTCTGCTTATCATTCTTGAATGACCTTGGTTAATCACACAGTGGTGATACTTCTGCCTTCACATGGTCAAGAGGTTTCCCTACTTTTTCCATATATTGAAATATTCTTTCCTTCAAAGAACAACACAGATGTCAACCTCACCTGAAGCTTCCGTGTTTCTCCCTGCCAAAGCTTTCACAGTTACACACACACACACATTTTTAAACTTAAATGTCTTACCACATTCTACTATAGTTACTTTTACTCCTTCCTTATCTCTTCCAATAGATTAGGAATAACTTTGTGTCTAGAATCACGTCTTAGTTATATCTTTCTCCCTCTCTACCACTATTGTCTAGATCAATACGTATTTGTTCAAGTAATGTAGGTTACATTTTGTTAAATATCTGTCTTTGTAATAAAAATCATTAACTTACTACTATGAAAAATTCTATACTTTAAATATTATATGTGATTTAGGAGATTACTGAAAATAATTATAATACTATTAATGATTAGAAGAAGCTGCCTTTAGTTTTTTTTTAATTTTTTTGAATTTTTGAGATAGAGTCTTGCTTTGTCACCTAGGCTGAAATGCAGTGGCATGATATTTGCTCACTACAACCTCTACCTCAGTTTCAAGTGATTTTCTTGCCTCAGACTCCCCATTAGCTGAGATTAGAGGTGTGTACCACCATACCCAGCTATTTTTTTAAATATATTTAGTAGAGACAGGGTTTTGCCATATTTTCCAGGCTGGTCTCAAACACCTGGCCTCAAGAGATCCACCTGCCTCAGCCTCCCAAAGTGCTGGGATTACAGGTGTGAGGCACCACACCCAGCCAAGAAGTAGGCTTTAGTTTTCTGAACATATGAATAACATGACATAGGCAGCTATATCATTCTTCTGTACTCTAAAAATGTCAATGTTTGCATGTACAATGGGTTATTATAATTTTGAGTGCATGACTGTACATATCTGTATTAGAAGAAATGACATTTTCAAAAGAGTAATGGCTTTCTTATATAAGAGAATATGGCTAACATTTGGTCATATTTAGTCTGTGTAGACTTACAGTCCAGTTAATGCATGTTATATCTGTGAAAAAAACATACATCCCTGAAAACAATAAGAATTAAAGTCTACACTGAATATTTTTGGCAAGAGATAAAATTAAGAATTTAAGAAGACTGCCAATTAATAAAATCTGCTATTATAAAAATAAATAAGCTACATTTAAGGCAAAGTTATTTTTTTTCTATTTAGATATAGGAAATAATATTGCTACTATCCAAAAATAGTTTTCTTAATAGAAATTAAGAAATGTTTCGTTTTTCTCAATCCCACCAAATTCCAGGAAATTTCAAGTGCTATGAAGAAAAAATATGTAGAATGTTTGAGTTAAAAAATGCATTAAAACCTTACATGAAAAGCTCGTTATTTCAAGGTATTTGGAAGATACATCACCAGCAAAGAATGTATTAGAATAGACTATGCGTAATAATTTTTTGAAAGAGAGAAGAGGAGTTTGATGATGGGATGGCAGCGGTGGGCAGTCAGGCTTGGGAGATCCCATGATAGGCCTCAGTCTACTGCAGAAGGTTTCAGTATGGGTGACAGGATATTTCCATGTGTGTTTCCTTTCAATTGATGCCTTCCAGTAAAGTTTCCCACATGCTGCTAGAGCACACACCTCTACCACCCACAGCATTTTTTTGTGCTTTGAATTAGGTTTCATGGAGTATGGGTCACAGGAGTTTGACTCATGTGATAGAGACTTGAGACTCTAATGACAGCTCTGATGATCAAGTTCAAAGAGTCTCATTATTGTAAATAAAAGAAATTCTCATTGTTTTTCTTCGAGACAAAGTTTTTTGCTCTTGTTGCCCAGGCTGGAGTACAACGGTGTGATCTCGGCTCACGGCAACCTCCACCTCCCGGGTGAAAGCAATTCTCCTGCCTCAGCCTCCCAAGTAGCTGGGATTACAGGCATGCACCACCATGCCAAGCTAATTTCGTATTTTTAGTAGAGACAGGGTTTCTCCATGTTGGTTAGGTTGGTCTTGAACTCCCAACCTCAGGTGATCCACCTGCCTCGGCCTCCCAAAGTGCTAGGATTACAGGTGTGAGCCACCGCACCCAGCCAAGAAATTCTTAATAAAGAGAAAATAAAATTCTATAGATAATAAATATTATTACTTTAGAGCCTTAAGTTGGAAGGAACATTTATTCTAACTTTGTTATTTTGCAGATGAGGAAACAGAGATGGAGAAAAAATACATAAATTGCCCAAGGTGGAATCACAAGTTTCCCTGAGTTCTAGTCATTCAACCAAATAGATTGACTTCTCAACAAAACTTTATCTTAGTATTAAGCATCAGAATGTCATATTTGATGCAGTTAGTGAGAATGACTTTCTCTCCCAGATTCTTTTCATGAGGGCTGATTAAAAGAGCAATAAAATAAGTAATAAATTTAAAGGGCTATAACTTGGTTACATTTGATTGAGTTCTTAGAATACTAAAAAGAATCTGTGTGTGTGTATACATATATTAATTCTAAATGTAAAAATATTAATTACAGAATGAGATGAGACATATTTGAATTGCTATTGGAGGTTACTGGAATAAGACTCACACATCTAATAAAATGCCCTCTGAAAAATTGGTAGCTTGCTTTTCCTTATATGTTATTTTCCTTAATGAGTTCATGCTGGGTGAAAAAGAGTTGCTGGAAAATATCTTTGTCATACACTAAGAGGAAGAGAGGCAAATCAGAAATAGTATACGTTTAAATTATTTTTAAATCTGTCTCTTATGTGGCTTGGTTTAAACATCCTCAAAACAACTGAGATCAATCATTCAATAATTCCTATCTTAATACAAGAAAACCAAACTGATTTTAAACTTTAGTGTTACCTTAATTTGCCATAAATATTCTAGATCTGAAAGAAATTTAAGAATAACTGTAGACTCTGTAATCAAATTTTAATTTCAATAAGGAAAAGCAAGATTGAAATTATCTTGCTAATACTTTATCTGCCGCATCAGTGATCAGCAGTTGTTATGAAACTGGCGACTTCTGCATTGTGACTCTAGGGTCTATCTCTGCTTAAATGTATGTGTGTGTGTGTGTGTGTGTGTGTGTGTGTGTATATGCATAAATGTATATGTATATACATTCGTGTATACATTTATAAATTATGCATATAAATATATACATAAATATATATGTATGTATGCATATATGTATATATAGGCTAAGGAAAAGAATCTAGCCCTTCAAATATATGCAGAGACATTTCTGAAAAGTTGTAATCAAATATCTTACTAGCCAAATGAGCTAGAGTGGAGAGTTTTGGAAGAGCTACCCAATACGAATCGACTTGGCAGAAATTGGAAAGAGGGGAAGTATCATTATGATAAGACATAAAAATCTCAGGATCCAGCCAGTGGAAGATATCATTTTGAAATAATGGTTAATAGGAGTTTCAGAACAATGTGCAAAAAGAATAATTAAAAACCTAGTAAGTGGAGGCTTTGGAAATACTAAAGACAAGAGTCTCTATGGTGAAGCAGCTGGGAATGGTTATTTTACAGCATGGTGCTTGCAGAATATTAGAGAATTAGATTTTGTTTTAAATATCATGGTATAAATGAGAAAAAAGGAGATACAAGGACAGTTCAGAGGTGTTTACAATAAAAGTTCATAAGGTCTCCTTCAACTAATTCATAAAACTCAGCAATCCTCACATGCTTTTAACTATTATTCCCTCATCCCTGTAGCTCCACACCCACACACACACCTGCTGCCACTAATTTCATTGCAGGCATCTGCAAAGGTAAATTGAATAACCAGAGCTTTTTGACATCTCAAGACAATTAAACAACTCTCTAAGACATGTGAAATAATACTACACGATGAAGCATTACGAACCTTAAATACTTAACTCAGTCTGGGCCCCAAATTGAGCAAATTACCTTTTATCAATTATTTCTTAGTATTCTTGATGATTCAAATACTTAATACTGTTTTAAAATGTTAAATAATGGTGTCCTATTTCCATTTATGCAAATAATATATAGACATAAACTATTTCTTAGACATTAAAATTTTAGTTAAGATGCAGCTAAACAAAATAACACATTGATATCCACAAATAAAATTTATATTATCACTGGTATATTTATATTATAAGCATATATCAGCAGCTATAGCATCAATATCAAATGCTGTTTGTTTGGCTAATAATTACCTATTTCTGAGTAAAGCCCTGTATCTTGAGCAAGGCAAGATTTTCACCCCACTTTCCTTTCAACCTAAGGAATATATTAGTTCAACAAAATAGTTTTCTAAAGATAAACAATTCTCCAAATACAGGGTAATTGTAAACTTCATTGTGCTTAGGGATTAGATTTGTTAAATTCAGAAGAGGGGCGCTTGGCACTTGTACATTATTGGAAATTCCCCAAACACAGACAACAAAAGCTCAGTCAGTTTAATCAAATTATCAGCTTTTCCTCAGTCTGTGTTTAGTCTGTGTTTGTCTAATGTCCGGGTGCATATTTTCTACTTAAGAAAATCAATAAATCTGCTGCTTTAAAAAAAGGCACATTTCAAATGCAGTATACAGCGTATTGCACTATCTGATCCAGCAATCTGTCTGCCTCTGCCCACAGAAGGAATGAACAAGAAATATGCCTGATGAGCTTATGAGATGGTTTAGAAATTCATGTTTGAAGGGAAAAAATGATGCCATTGATATATACATTCCATTCACTTCCAATGTAGCAGTATGGCATGAACTGTATACCTGAAACTTTTCTGCTGTCTTGAAAGGAGGTTATAAGTATTATGGGTAAAATTGATGTGATCTTAGCAATTAAATAGCTAAATTAGGTTTCTTAGGTAAAATATTTATCCTTGTAATATTCTTTTATGGACATAATGGTTACTTTTCTATTCATATTGAGGTCTGATGGCATCATTCCCCTTATTGTTTGTTGTTATTCTGTAAATATTTAAGTTGTCAGTCTAACACACACTATTCAATTTTCCAACTGTAAGAAATTATCATTTTGCACCAATAACATTTTCTCATGTCCAAGTAGCTCTCAAGTTCTCTGTTGCTATCTCTTTATTTGCAGAAATACTTCCTATTTAAACAGGCACAAATGTGTTGTTTCTATAAATCATCTTAAATATTAATACTTTTGATAAATACTTAATTTAAATGTATTCTACAAATATCACCTTACTTATAAAAGCAAATCGAAGTGCAGAGTTTTCTTAGACCCAGCCAGAAAAATTCAGAACTTTGGTGGTAAGAATTTGACTCATTCATTTCCATGGATTAACTCTGACTGTATTAGAATTAGTGCATGTTCTCACCCACAAGGATGAATCTACATTAAGTAACATTTGAAAGGATTTAAAGAAGACAAACACTTTAGGAATAAGAAACATTTTTCCCTATTGATTGAGACATACAAACTTACTAGAAAATAGATGCTATGTTTTCTTATCAATAAAGGATAGAATGCTAGACAAAGGTTATTATATTAGAGCTTTTTGATCTAAAGATTTGCTCACTAGTAATCTTTAGAAATGAGCTTGTCATGATACAAGTCTTTTATCTCAAAACCAGGACTGAGGCCTGTAAATGAGTTGGTTTGAACAATGACAGTACATTGTGTTTGGTTGCTAGAGAAATGTTATTTACTCTTTCTCCTTCTGTCTCTTTGGCAGTGAGAAGATAGGGGGAAATAGTGAATTCAGGCTCCCATGAATATGTCAAATATTAACAGTTACCCAGATAAGTTATGGAACTCTCATTGATGAACGTGTCTGTGCTTATAGGGGCAACTAATGAGCAAGTACAAGGAAAGGAAGAAAAAGGCCACTTAGGACAGCATCCTGAATCCCTTTTCAGTAAAGACACACTTTGACTGAGAAACTCCCCCTTTCCCCCATAACATTTGATAGCAAAAGTTTACTTTATTATAAAAATACAGAAGTTACCATCATCAAATAACTTTTTGCTTATTTCTAATGATTTGGGGGGAATATTTTCATCTCTGGTATACAACTCTCCCTGGATCTGGTTTGCTGTTTTCCCCCACTGTTGTTTATGTGAATAATTTCTAGTCAGGGTAAAAAAAGGTGTTGCTTGTGCAGAGAATCCGTTTAGTAGAGCAGGCTAATAGGCTGACCAGTCATTAACTAAAACACAGCTGGGAAGAGGCTATAATCCCCCAATTTCCTTCACAAATGCAGTAAATAAATATTCAAGTGAAGCAGTGCACAAATTTGCATATGTGTTAAACAAAAGCCCAGCTGAAGATTTGGTTTAAAAGCTCTGCTAATGTTTCTCCATTTTCTACCTACAATTCCTCTACCTGAAGATTTTATGTTTCACAAGATCCCAATACTTCTCCCCAAATAGATGTCCCTTTCACTTCAAGAATTATCTTGGAAATCTCATTTGCTGATCCCCACTGGTTGCTTTATTGAGCCCCATTATTTAAGAGGTGTAAAAGCCACCTATCAAATTAAGTCTATTTCTTCTTCTTTAGATATTGTTAATTTGATTATCTTAAATACGTAATATGCCATTGGCACACTGAGTTTTGCCAGTTCATGAATGGAACTCAGTTTTATTGGAATCCAGAGCAAAAAATACTTACGAAATAAAACTCTAAGGGTTTGCTACTGGTACAAGTAATTTGCTGACCCTGTGACTTTTAGAAAGCAGATTCAGATCAGCTTCCTAAATTCCTTATTCTGTCCTCTGAGATTTCAAACAAATGATGTAACATAGGATGTTGTTCGGTTAATTATTCCTTAGAATGAGCCTCAATATCATTACAAATTCCCTACTCTGCCTATTCTTTCCCTCTCCTACTCTTACTCCATGATTGTAATTTCTAGAGTTAGATTCTAGGGCACACCTGACCTTAGGCTCTGCTGGGTTGCTTATCCTGCAGCAGTGTGAGTCCCTCCCAAGGTGAAGAAATATAATTAGAGGAAAAAGAGATCATTCAGTGAGGAGCCTAAGGTGGGACACAAGGGGTTACTTTCTAAGGGAAAAAATAGATTGCAAAAAAGAAAATTAACTGATTCTGAAAAGAAAAAAAGAGTTCTGCAGTAAAAGAAAGCAGCATGTCAAAAATTAGCGAGGTAAACTGATTTTTTACTTGTTTTCAACACACCTTGTGACTCTTATCAGGTCTGCCTTATTCATCTTCCCCAGTGGGAGAAAGAAACACAAGAAAATAGTAGCCAAAGAGCCAGAGAATTCCTAGCTAGACTGAATGTGTGCATTTTTTCCTTGTTGTAAGAAGTGGCCTATCATTATATACATAATGGTAAAAGCATAAACAAATATAATCTGTATTTATTGTATATGTATTTGCATACTGTATATAAATATATTTCCTTACATTGTGAAAACAGATTCAGGAAAGTGAGGTACATAGATTTGAACTCTGAATCTTATTGTAAGGAAATGAGTTCGTTATTGAAAGACTAAATCAGATTTGGGGACTTTCATATGCTTTTATATAAGTAATAGAGGAATTATTTTTGCCAAGCTGTATTTAAGTGCGTGGGGGCAATCCCTATTAGCAAGTTGTTAGTTACTTGCTATACAACATACTAACCTGTTTTAATACTGTAATACTTAGGTGCAAGTAAGTGTAGCTTAAGCAGTGAAGCTTCCCAGGAATGACATAATAAAAAAATTTCTTCCCCTTCTCATTCAATCACATTTATGAAGCAGATTTGTAGGGAGAAAGTCACTATCATATAAACAATAATGTATTACGGTTGAACAAAACCATGTCAGTATATTTTGTGTTATACTTTTTTAACAACAAATATTTTTTTCCTTGAAGAAAATAAAAGGTTTACTACAAAGAGGCTAATTCAAACATATGCTCTAACTATTGTAAGAATCAAGTTGTGTAAATTGTGCTGTATGTCTGTAAGCATTATTCTGAAAAAAGACTTTGAAGCTTTCAAAATGCACATAAAACATGGTGAAATAACAATATAAATGTCCCTGGTTTTTCCTTAAGTTTTATGTTTTGCTCATTTCCTTAACAAGCTATGAAAATATTTTTTCTGTTCAAGCCACATTGGAAAGACACTGTTTCCTTATTTGATCACACAAAAGCTTGAGAAGTGACCAGGGGAACACCTGTTGAGTTCAGATACAGCTCCTTTTTGCTTGCCTGGTAATGGAGTTGAAATTTTCATGAGAAGTGACCCCTCCTCATTTGGTTTTATTATCCTCAGACGTTCTGAAGGCTTACCTAAAAGACTGTAATAAAGTCCAATAGCATTCGTTTATCCACAGCCACTTTGGTGTAGGTCCTCATAAATTAAATTGGGAATGTTACTTAAAAATAATCATACTGTTTTCTATCTGCAGGGAAGAGTAAACAATATTTTTCAAAAATCTTTCAAATGACTTATCTATTTTAAATTTCATAGGTTAATTTTTATTGCTGCAATTGTTGTATTTGTTGCTTTACACACAAAAAGTTACTTTATAGTTAGTTTTTGTCTGTTTCTTTATCATAAATGGCTCCAAGTTTCATGAAATTGTGGTGCTGTGTGTTGGGTTAGGGCTTCCTAGTCAGCTGCATGTCAATGACTTGAAATCATGTATGGAATCATAAGCTATGAAGTGACAAAAACTAGCGAACAGAGAGTAAGCATTTCAGTCATCACAGCAGGGAGATTTTTATCAACCATTCTGTCTGAGCAAATATATGTCCAGCAGCAGTCCAGTCTGAGGTCACGGCTGCCCCAGAATTTGAGCGGTTGGGGATATTTTGGGATGCTTTCATTAGAAGGTACAGAGTACAGTTAAGAAACAGGCTTGGGGCGCCAGCATGTGATTATGGTAAGACTGGCTGACCACTGGGAAATTGCTGAGCCAACAGGCCGAGGAGTCAGGCTGACCTCCCTGAAGCCAAGTCCACAGAGAGCCACCACCCAACACACCTTTTGAGGGGTAATCTAAAGCACTCAATGTTCAAAACACTCATCTGAGCAACAGATGTTTTTGTAAGACAAAAGTATTGTACATTTTAAAATGCTATGTTTATGAATCTTCTTGCTATTCTATTTTTAAAGGTGCTTTATAAAAAAAATACATATCTTTTATATTTACTTCAGAACAATCCAGCATTCTGGCTGCCTTTTCATTGGTGGTGGTGGTGGTTGATGGGGATATGGGGTGTGGGGGTTGTTGCAGAAGGTCTCTAACCACAATTGCAAGAGTAACTTACTAAGCAGGCAGCAAGTTACCAAGGGTTTCTATAGAGAACCATTATATAAAGTAGGTATTTTTTAGCCCTCTTGTACTTAGTGGCATTTAATGCTTCAGTATAAAATCTTTTTAATTTCAAGTTGTGGTTAACAAAACGTTTCTTTCCTTCTTACTCTTGTGTTTCTTGCTGCTTTTGCTTCTTCTAGCACCCAAACTTGATGTGGTTTTTATTTTTCTCTTGATTTTCAAGCAGTCTGTTTTTTACAAAGCATAGAAAACAGTTAAAAAGGAGAGAATTTAGAGAAAGTGTCATTTGATAACCATGACAACTCAGAAGGCAATAAGAAGAAATTTGGAATCTAATATTTGTTTTATGAGCAGTAGAAAACCTGCTAGTTGAAGCAGTAGTCCTGTTACCTGCCAGAGTCAGAGCATGGTCAAAATAGAATAAATTTGAAGAAAATAGGAACAGGTTAATATGACAACTTGAAAAAAATACATAACAAAAAATCTACTAATGTCACTTTTGTCATCTCACATCTCACATCTTTATATTTGTAAAAACACATGTCCCCATGCCCATCCATTCCCCACCCTCACTTCCTCTCCTCTTCTCAATGTACATAACATATTCCTTTATGAGGTTTTGATTGGGCAATAGTGTGTATATTTTCTTAAAATAACAGAAAACGGCCGGTGGAAATGCTAAGCAAGATTAATTATGATAGACTCTAAAATAAATTATGTTAAAGCATTGACTCTTAGGCTGTCAGGGATTTCAATTTAACTCATATTTATTTAAGTAAACCCCCAAGCTTTTACAATTCAAAATCCACATTTCAAGTTTGGGTGCTATAAAAAGTAAAAGGTATACTACACATCAACGGACAGACTAAGCTTAGAATGGTGGTGATGGTTATTGTCAGGTTTCTGCTAAGAAGACAACAAATCAACAAGAATGTAAACTAAAATTTCTACAGAAAAGACAATCTATAAAAAAAATCAAGTCCTACTTACCACTTTAGAGTCTGTCTGCATTTGTGTGCATGTGCTTTCATGTGTGTGTGTTTGTGTGTGTACTTTTTCTTTGCCACACATTTGCCTCTTCTCTAATTTATTTCCTCCCTTATTGTTTCTTTCCCTTTCCTCTTTTAAATATATCTTAAGGTCTTCTTCAGCAATTCCAGGCCATCTGTCCTCACCGTACTAAATAAGCATTCATGGACACATGGCTGCCTCCTCCAGACTGACAAAGGCTCTTTAGTATAGCTAAGAGAAATGACCCAACAGCAGTGGTGAAGAGGCCTAAAAATATTTAAAGTACAAAAAAATAGCAAGACCCACCAACTTTCTCTTTACTTGACTCCCCCTTTTTCTTAAGTTTATTTCATGTTTTACCATTGGAATCTGCCCTTACAGAATGTATTTGCATAATTTCCTGCCAAATTGAATATAAGCTTATTTTTAAAGGTAAAGAATTCTTATATCAGAAAAAGAAATGAAAAAAAAAAAAAAGAACCCTTCACTTCCTTTTAAGCCCTGGTTGCATATATTCCTATGTAGTACAATTGGCAAGCATTTAAAAGGCAGAAAGGTGATTGTGTGTAAGAAGCACTCCTGAAATTTCTACTTCTATAGTAGATAGAAGGGGTTTGGTAGATACAATTTTTTAGCAGTTTAATAAGAATGCATCCAGTGAGCAAGTATGCTTTTTAAATAACTTATACAAATTGTAAGACAATAAGGACACACAGTTTTAAAAAAAGTACTCAACGGATTACAATTTTACATAAATGACTGACTCACACCTTTTCTAGTTGATCAATCTTCAATTTTTTGCATACTCTATAGAAAGACGTTTTATTACCAATGAATAATGTTTTCTTATATAAATTTGTTGGTTTATTAAAGCATTTTATCTAATGAAAAATATTTTAATTGGATGTAAATTATCACTTTATTTTTTTCACAACAGATGCTGTGTGAATTACATGAACTTATATGAATTTCTGAGCTACTCATAAGTATTCAGAAAACTGCTAAAACCTGTTAGCTGAATAGAAGATAAGATATTCCTATTCTCTTTATGGACTAAACCTTGCATATGTAAAAATTGTTAGGCTTTTTTTTTCCCCCTGAAACTTAAGAAAATATGTATAAGCAAGTGTTTCTTCATTCTTTCACCTATACTATGCATGCTTATACCTATACTAAGTATAACCCAAAGTGATGTCTTCTAGGACTTAAGTTACAAAATGGTTGCACACTACCTGTCATATATTTTATGTGAAACAAAAAACCTTCACTCAACATTGCTCTTCTCTACTGACCATCATACATCTTTCTTTAGTATGCTTTCGGCTTCCCTCTCTTCATTATTAATTTGCTTCTAAATCTGTTTCTTAAGACCACCTACAACAAAAAGTTTTGGTAAATTATATCTTTTTAATTTTAAGAAAAAATAATTTTGAAAATGGTCTTTGAATTATGATGGCACAAACAGAGTAAATCATCTCATTGACACAACTGAATGGAAGTCGAACATCAGAGAAATTATTATCTCATCTCTTTGAAATACAAACCAAGATATCCAGTTTTACAAATGCTTTTTTGAAAATGTATATTATGGTGTACGTGTTTATTAAAACTGGTCTCAAAAGGGTGTTTGTGTGTAGGGGTTTGAAGCAATGATGTGGGAAAGAAGGAACTGAATTTAGGTGGTGATGAATTTCATTAAGAAGTAGGTGTTCATCAGTGTGTGTCTTAAAGTGTTCAGTGTTTTTTATAGAATGTTTCCCCTCCTTCAAAAAAAAATCCAGTGGGTGTTCAGTGGGTTCTTTTGTTGTTCAATCTGTTAATTAGAATTTTGCAACAAATCTTAAAAGAGGAACAAGGTATGGTAGAAAGGTCTTACTTTAAAATACAGAAAATGTGAATGCAGAAATCAAAGTCAAAATTATAAACATGAGAGGAAAAATACCAAAAGATTTTATATAAGTTTGAAAATAAAAAGCGCAGCACCCTCTGAGAATCATAAGGCTAGAATTAGAAATATTTCCGGGATCTGATTTGAGAATGAGGCAGGATCAAAGCAGCAGGCTCTATAGACAGTAGATAAAATGCCCTTATATTTATGGTTTCATTTTGGCTGACAGGGAGAGAATAAATTATAGTTCTAACTCCGATTTTTCCAAATATTGGATAAATGGGTAGGAATCAAGGACCTGCTTCATCTCTAATACATCAAACCACTTTAAAAAGTAAGAAAAGAAAAGGGTGTGAAAAAAAAAAAAAGAAGACCAGGGAATAGCCACATTTAGTTCTGAGAATTAGTTCAAACCTCCTTAAATAGGATATAAGTGAAGTGCAGCTGTCCAAAATGTAGAGCCATTTCTTATACATTTTCGGCCCCATTAATAAAGTTTTCCTCAGCACTTTTTAGTTTACTGTGTCAAATTCTTGATGAATTTAAATGGACAGAGAATTTGAACCATACATCAACTGTATGTTTTAAGTTAATTTCGTAGGAGGAAAATAATTGGTCAACTACTTGCCAACAATTATTTCAAAAACAAACATTAAATTAGTGAACCAGCAATTGTAACCTCTGGGAAACAACATGAGATAATGGAATAATACAGATATCGGAGCTAAACTGGCTTAAATTATAAATTCTTACTCTTTTTCTTATTAGGTATGTGGACCTTGTCACATTACCCACCTCCCTGAGCCCCTCCTCTGGCCTCTCCTCTGGAATCAGGGGATAACTGCTTCATAATGGACTGATCATGAGTACTAAATATGGTAAGATAAATAAAGTGCCAAAAGGGGTTTGAGCCCATAGTGGGTACTCAGAAAATGTAACATCTCTAACCTGTGCCTACCTTGACCTGGACTGCTGAAGGCACGTGACCAGTTTAATCACCAGAAAAATGATTGCTTAGGAATTTCCTGAAACAATCAGAAATCCTTTAGGATATTTTTAGCATTGAAGTCAACAGTCTTCTTAATAAAGACTCTGAATAATTAAGTGGATTTTCATGTTTAAAAGATGCAGTTCAGCATGTGGGTAACTCCGGTAGGGGAGTTTTCTTTTAAAAATCCCCTGTTGAAAACCATAACTATCAGGAGGTCTAAAATGGTATCAAAATCATTGTTTTATTAGCAAACTCTCCTTGATTCATATATATATACCATTCTAAGCCATGGATTCACAAAGAATAAAATATGAATATGGAATGTGGCCCATTCAAGTAATACTTAAATTTA
Organism: Cacajao melanocephalus; assembly: GCA_963573385.1. Taxonomy (NCBI): domain Eukaryota; kingdom Metazoa; phylum Chordata; class Mammalia; order Primates; family Pitheciidae; genus Cacajao; species Cacajao melanocephalus. Next base: position 44,592 of record CAUYLG010015428.1, read on the forward strand.
TGATATTGTTATTTCTGGTCAAATAAACTTTTCAAATATACGGGTTTGGGCAATAGAGGAATTTTTTAAAAATATCATTACTGAATTTTCTGTCAATATTTGATAGTGAAAAATGAATTTAAATTATTTTAAGTTGAGAAATTTATGTTAATCACTGTAATCAATGAATAAATAATAAATTATCCGAGTAAAATACTTTTCAAATTAATATACATGTTTAATTTTAGGAGATATTAGCTTATTTCTAGCCATTCATTTTAATTCTGTGGAATAATACATATCTGTTTCTTTATGAATATCTTTAGAGATACTCTATATTGATACATATGACATATAGGCAAATGAAAATTATTATATCTAGTGCAAAAGCATTATTTTACAGAAAAAATTATATTCTGCAAATAACAAAACTTTTTGAAAAAATACACCATAACATAATGCTTCATAAAGTTTTTTTTTTTTTAAACTCTGTGGCTTGAGACAAAGAATTTATTTTTGATTAGTAATATAAAGAACACACTTTGCCACTTGGATTTTTCTGGAAGTCCTCATGGTCTTCTGGCAAATACCTCTGTGTATGACTTTTATTATGGTTAATTCTGGAGAATGTATGAACAAATACAATAACATTATTTGTCATAATTTAAAAATGGATAAATGATCATTTCTAGCTGATTAAAGTGTATTTTTCTACCTTAAACATATCATGCATGCATGCACACACGTATACACATATACTGTATTTTCTAGGCATTTATCTATACTCACAGAAACACTGCACAAGTTGTTGTTCTGGGCTGATCTCAGAAAAAAGCAGAGAAACACAGTAGGACTGCTCTAAAGTTACATGTGATCTCTTTTACCTATATTACAAATGGTCCAGGTAGTCTTTGGAGTCTAGAAATACCTAATGGAACTGATATCACTAGCAAAGACTCCATAAGGCTGACATGTAACTTTGCTTTCCATTTACAGCAGAAATAGTCTAAATTACCGTGGAAACAGAAGCACAATTACTTTACCAGAATCTGTTATATAAAGTAATAATAATCACTTTCTCTTGTTGTCAGACAGTAGAATACCACATAAGTAAAATGGAGAGAAAGTGACTACACAGAAAAGAGAGGGGATGTGAAGGTACACACACACACACACACACACCCCTAACAAAAAATGAAAATGAAAAGGGTCTGACAATGAATATTATTTTATAAAATTGGTTTGTTTTACAAGACAATACATTAGGGCAATTTTTCTGAGTAGCTTAGGCAGTAAAACAGTTCATCTGAATTAGGCAAAGTGTGAATGTTAGTTTCTGTCTGAAGAACATAGTTTAACCATAAATTCATGATTCTACACTTTCTCTCTAGCCAGTCCAGAAAAAGCCTCTTTCTGGTGAAGAGATTTGAAGCATTATCTTCCTTATAGCACGTGCGTCTGTGAGAAGTTAAAGAAAGGCATTCTTTGAATTTCTAAAAAGTACACACTCAGTGTAATCAGGATAGGCTAGGTTATACTGAGATAACATTTCCAAAATTGCAGTAGATAAGTACACAAATGTATATTTCTTGATCATATTACATGTTCATCCCAGGACAGCTGGGAACTCTGCTCTACATCTTCTCACTCCAGGTTGATGAAGCTTCTATCATCTGGAATGCTGCTGGTTGCCTTGACGGTGGCAGGGAACAACAGCAAACCGAATTTCCTTTTAAAGATTCCATCTTGAAGAGACACCTGTCACCTCTCCTCACATTTCATTAACCAAAGCAAGTAACACGGACATGAAGTGTGTTTCGTGTCCTGAAGATAGGGAAATGCATTTTGACCACATGACCAGAAGGAGAGGTAATAGTGTCCAATTGCAAGAGACTAACCATGGAAAAGCTGAGCAATGAATTTTGTCTATTTTCATTGTTGTTTACAAACCCTTTTATTTAATGATTGTGTGGAAACGCTGATTAATATGGTCAAAAGTAATGCAGAGCTTATTCTTCAAAGTTTCATTTCACACAAAAATAGAAAAAGAAAAGTAGATTTCTACTTACAGAGACCCAGTTCCCTGAAATGTTTTCTGTTTTGTTGTTGTTGTTGTTGTTGTTTTCATAAAAGAACAGCCATTAGAAAATTGTTGAGCTTGTAAAAACATTACTAATACAATAAATATCCTAGAATCTCAGTGTATGAGCAGTGCTATGGACACCATCTTCTCAGTTGATTATAAATGCTCTTTCTGCCTCTCTATGTTGAAAGTCAGGGCTTCTGCTTTCTCCAAAAATGACCTTGGATTGACATCACCATTATGGCACCAGTTGTTATTGCTGTGCTGTTGCCAAGGCAGCCAAAATATAGACCTGGGTTCAAAGTAGTAACTGGGTGTGTAAGAGGGTAGTCACTTCTACTCTCATGAATACAGCTGCTTGAATGTGACAAATACTATTAACATCATGGGTCTTATTACCTCAAACCACAAGGTGCTATCTGAACAAATGCTTGGCTTTTAACTGGCAGATTCTTGAATGTGTCACATTTTTCTTCGGATCTTTGGGCTATTGTAACAGCTGTTTGTAAACATTGTAAAGCCCACATTAGCTACAGAGTGAGTAGGAATATATTTTGATCCAAATGTCTGCCCCCTGAACCATGATAAGGAATGTAGCCTGTATACTGACACTTAAGCAGTAGATTTAAATAGCAACCAGGATCAACTTCCAGCTGAATAAGTCAATAGGCATTTTTGATTTCTAACTCCATCTGGGTCAGTTTCCATTCATCAGATGGCTCAAAAACATCCATCAATGTTGAGACCTTAAACAATTTTTAAAAAAAGGTAATAAACTAACAGGTATTTCGAACAACATTTTGGCTAGGCAATATTTTCACTAAGAGTCTAATCTATCCTCTTTGTTTGACAGTTAAAGTTACTAGTGCTTGTTTAATAGCAATCCTTTTCTTTAGAAACAGGGACACAAACAGCTTTAGAATTTGTCATGCTCTGATCTCTCTCATTCTGAAAATACCCCATGCTATTTTATGTGGTGGTAATGAGTTAGATATTTCTAGTGTTTGCCTGGGTAAGCAGTCATGAGGGCTGTTGTAATAAGTAAATAGTAAGACTACATTGCTCTGATAAAAGCAACTTTCATTGAAGGACGTGAATGTGCCTTGCAAAAGAATTATATAGAATCCTTAGAAAGGCTTTTATTAGCAGAAATATAATACAATGATTTTAAAATGGAAACAGTAAGGCAGAGTGGAGAAATAATCTCTGATATTGTGTTTCTGATATCAATTGTAATTTTGGACATCTAAGCTATCAACCTAAGCAGTTAAGTTCAGAAAAGTTCCAGTAAGAAAATGCACTTGTAGCACATTGAATATTATGGGAAATATTGTCCTCAGAATTTCTAGATTTGTAGACCCACATATCTGCCAAGAAACTGTATTAGTTACCTTTGGAAGTGGCCAAATAATTTACATCCAGTTGAAATTTTATTTATAATTGAAAATATATTTTTTACATTAATAATCTAATTATTTTGTCTACTCTTAAGAAAATAATTAGATATATTGTAGCCATGACCCCCAAAAGGTAAAGATATTTCCCATCAAGCTTACTTAAATATAGACAAATATCTATTATTTTATATATATATAGGTTATAGCAGTAAAGATAAAGCTCATATATTTGTTTTAGGAAGAAGTACTATTATTTTAGAAGATCAACTTTCTTGATTTTTATTCTAAATATTTGGGTCATAATTAAAGTTAGTTCGGATTAAATACATAAACAACAAGGTAAGGTAGCTTAAGTGTCTGCTGGGTAACAGGCAATGTCAGACCAAGATTTTACCATAGCTAATCAAGACGACTAGATGTGGGATGCATGTTTTATTTTAAAAATGCAGGCAAGTTTTTAAATGTTTTCTTCTCATGTGATGTTTAGACAAACTGAGGTTTGTTCTAGTTTCATCTCTCTCTCATTTTCTCTTCCTGTCTTTCTTATCGTCTCTCTCTCTCGCTGTCTCCCTCCTTCCCTCAAGGAGAATCTTGAAATGAAACCAACAGAGCTGCATTTCACTCTTTTATAGTATAATGATTGTGAGGTTTCTCACATTGTTTACATGTTTCCTTGAAATAAAGATAGCACTTTCTTTTGGCATGTGTCCTGAGTTTCCTCATGAAATCAAAATTAAAAATCAATGCTAGAAATAATGCTCAATATCTTTTATGTCTATTTTGTCATGAAAACTATTCTTTGTTAAAACTGGCCCTATATAAATAGATAAATAGGGAGGAAGAACATATTTTTGCTCTATTGCCTTCTGCACCTCTTTGTATTATTCTGATACATGTTCTAGCATATTTTTCAAGGTTCTACTGCTAAAGTCCCCAGGAGTCCACAGTTTAGCAATCCTGAACATGTAAGATTTTTAGAAAGTGTGTAATTTCTATCTTTTGCATTCTATTCTATTATTACAAGTTTGCTAGAGTTCTGAGTATTGTAGGCTATAATGTAATAAGAAGGTCAATACGTTATGTCTCCTACATAGCATGTGAGCAAATATCCATCCTATCAAGATAGCTTGTTTAGAGAATTTTTTTGTAGAAATCATCTTATAAACTCTGGCCATAGTTCTAAGTTCACAGAAAATAATCAAAAACAAGTCAAACTCTATTTAATGTTTAGTACCCCTTCTCCCCTCCAAGCTGCCCCTTCTCCTACTATCCCAAGTCAGAAATATCAGGCCCCTAGAACACTGTTAATAGCAAACAATCTGAGAGTACTAATTTCCACTAATTCATGAGAATGTGAATGACTGTTAATCCCTTAAACTCCCAAAGGTTGAGAGTGGTTGGAATAGTTGTTACCTAAATAAATCATGAATTTGTAGAACCTTAACACAACATAATACATTGAAGTAAAAAAGATTCAGATAATATGTAAAGGTTTATTTTCAGTTAGCACATGAGAAGATCATACCAATTTAGATTTTTGCCTCTGAGTTTTTTTATCTATAATGCTCGTGATTTACACAGCTTTCCTATTCTTAACTTTTTTTTTGCACCACAGAATCTCTAAAAAGTCCCATTCATCTTCAGTGTGGTTCCCATTTCAGCAGCTGCAAGGCACTGGTGTGTGGGGAAAGTGTGGCAGGAAAGAAGGTATTGTGTACATTGATTTTGGGTAAATCAGAAACTGCGTATTTGCATTCAACTAGGGACTTTCTGGGGATACTGCCTGACTTGAAACTGTGAGAAGTTCAGGCTCTGTGGAAGGTTGTTGAGAAAATATTTAAGTTCCTGAAATCCCAGTATTGGTGTAGCCTTTTCTATCCTTTATATGTGACTTAAAAATTATTTTTGTTCATTTCTAAATGAAATAGATGAGGTTTATAAACCATAAGCCTAGCTGCCTAGCTGTGGTGCTAGTATTCACTAGCCCCGTGTTTTTTGGGAAATCATTTTATCTCTTTGTGACTTGATTCTCTCCTGAATCAAATGGGATTATGATTCTCAAATGGGATTATGACTCTAGTTGTGTCTTTAAAAGGTGCTGGTAGAGAAATGATGGGTGAATAGATGTGAACATGCTGAGATGAAGTTAGGGATATTATGCAAATTTGACATATTTTAATTATCAAATGTTAAGAGATGGAACAAAATACAGCTTTAAAATATTTTCTTTAACTTTGTATTATAACTAATTTCTTGTCAAAATCTAGTTTAAGGATTAGGGAAGTCATAATGTGAGCTACTTTGCTGAAACTGAAATTAACATGAAGTTTCAGATTTTATAAAGTATTTACTGAATACCATTATAAAACTATTTGCCCTCTTGCCTTTAAGAATTCCAGGGAACTCAACATACTTCTCAGGATCCTTAAGCACAATCAATGACAAAGTAGTTTTTTTCTCCCTGAAAGAATAATCAGTGTTATTCCAGGTAAGGATTCAAAGATATTTGAACATATGTGACAAGCTAAAATTAAACTGGACTAAAATTAAAACTGTAGTTTTAATTTTATATCCCACAAAGCATTTAGAGGGTATATTGTTTTATTTTGGAACCCAAGAAACAGCCTTCGGGAATGTCAAGATGCAATTGAGGAAATATTTTAGGGGATTGGGTCCTGTGTTAGATTGAAATGGAGGCAAGAAAGATTGAGGCTTTCTATATTAATGGCATTGAGATCCTTTTGCACCAATAGTCTATGAAGCTTTAGAAAAGAGAGAGAAGCACAAAGCAATGTATTCAGCAAGACATAGATACAGTATTTTGTTTTGCATTACACACAAAAAGATAAGTGTGGTGCAAAACCAAACACTGCACAACTCATTTCCATAGATTGCAATTGCACAGACTTGGGTTGATACGGTGTGTCTTATTATATGCCTAAACAATATCTCTATTTGATAAGAATCTGAATTACAATTATCCATACTAATGTTCCAAAATGTTTCACAATGGATCTTATGCTTTCTAAAATGCAAAACATTAGATCGCTCCAGCAATTATGAACAGATTTTAAACATTTCTTTATAATACATATTCATTATACATTACATATATTGATACATACATATATAAATACTTGCACATGTACATAAAATTAAGTCTCAAACCTTCTCATTATTTTTCTGTTACAAAGTCAAGATTTTTAAAAATTTATTATTGTACTTCAAAGTTATTCTTACTTTATGAAGGGCTCTGGAAACACTATATCCAAACACTTAATGCAAACTGGTCTACTGGACATTACATGGTGCCAAAGCCAGATATTTGTGAATTTAACATACCTAAGGCTGTCTTTAAATCAGTACATTGTTCACAGCTTCAGCAGAAAGCACATTGGACAAGATCACCTGCTAAATAACTTGACTCAGGAAGCAGGAAAGAACTCACTGACCTCCAAAATGAAAAAAATAATGGTGAAAAGATAAACCAGAAATGTAGATGTCACTTTGATTCCTGATTTTTCGTCACTCCCACTTCTAATTGACACCAAGTTTCCCTCTTAAACTTCCCTTATATTCATGAATGTCCTTTCAGTATACCTCTCCAATCACCATTAAACCCTTTGAACCATTAAAACATTTTCTTAATGGTTTCTTATAGTCTAGCTCCCCTGATATTAATTTTCCCAATTGCAGTCAAATAATCTTCCAAAAAAATTCAAATAATATCAAATCTCTCTCCCCGCTGCTGAAAAGTCTTTTACATCACTTTCCTTAGCCCTAATGACAAATGGATAGGTTTGTTTTGTTTGTTCATGTTAGACTTTGTCTTTCATATGGTTGATTTACCTCAACTTTCTCAAGATTCTTGGATGTGTAGTCACATTTATAAACGATGAACTATATTGGGTAGCACAGATAGCTGATACATATTCTATTTGCTTTTGTTCACTACCATTTCCCCATGAGGCCTCTCACCTGAAAGAGAAGCCTGACTGAAGGTTCTGTGTAAGTGGGGAAGTCAGGGGAATGTTTTGATAGCCAGTCTCTTTGAAGTGCCCCTAGGAAAATTGCAGATTTCAGAGCAGGGGCCTCCTCCAGGTTGTAGTCCAGTGCATTTTACTACCAAAGGAAGTGTGCTCTTCTGCCTTTTATTTTAAACATTTTTTTTTCTTTGTGTGGTAGGCTAAAATCATGTTAATATATGCTCCACTTGTCTGTCAGACCCCGGCCTCTTCACAAAGGCAACTTTGTTATAAAGATCACCTACTTGCACTTGATTTTGAAACTAGTCTTTGGGATTAAGCCCCGGAACAAAACCTTTGCTCTATTTACACCAGCATGGAAAGGAAGAGTTATACTGCCCCAGCTCTTTGGAAAATAACTTTCTAAAAAATGATGCAGGGTTTCCCCCTTGCCTATCCCTGCCATCTTGATTTGTTGATTCAACTTCGAGGTCTCATGTGACTTTTGTTAAATTTCATCTTCTTTTATTTCCCTACCAATCATATTTCATTTGTGCTATTCTCACAAGTTTTTATTATTCATTTATTTATTTTTAAAAATTTATTTATTATACTTTAAGTTCTGGGATACACGTGCAGATCATGCAGGTTTGTTGCATAGATATACATGTGCCATGGGGTTGGTTTGCTGTATCCACCGCCCTGTCAACTACATTAGGTATTTCTCCTAACGCTATCCCTCCCTAATCCCTCTACCCCCTGCTTTTCCTCCCCTAGCCCCACCACCCCTGAGGCCCCTGTGTGTGATGTTCCCCTCTCTGTGTCCACGTGTTCTGATTGTTCAACACCCACTTATGAATGAGAACATGAGGCGTTTGATAGACCAGGTAAAGAAAACGTGGCACATATACACCATGGAATACTATGCAGCCATAAAATGGCGTCCTTTGCAGGGACATGGATGAAACTGGAAACTTATTTATTTTTGTAATTTCAATTTTTAATATAGATTAAAGGGTCCATGTGCAGGTTTGTCACATGAGTATATTGTGTGATGCTGTGTCTTGGAGTCCCAATGATCCTGTCATCCAGGCAGTAAACCTGGTACCCAACAGTACCCCTGCCCCCTTGCCTTTCTCCTCCATCTAGTAGTCCCAAATGTTTATAAAATTTTGATTCACTAATGATATACTTTTTTTTTGCTTTCCATAGTGTCATGTTCTCTTTCATTTTAATTCACCATTTCTGTCAATTAAAGGAGACTTTGAGGCAAAGAATATACAGACAGATTTGAACTTACTGGATCAATTTGAACTAGAAGCTTAAGTTTACCTTTAATTGTGTTGAAAAATAGTTTGAGTAAATTAATAATTTGATCATTAAATTATAAAAAACAGTTGTAATATCGAGAAAAACTTACTATTTTTAGGACCATTGACTTCAAAAGTGTTTTTATTAATTTGCAAACAACTTTATTCATTCTTATTTAAGATGATTCTTTAAGAATCAATTTAGAAAACTTAATTATTTGATCATATCCATATTAATAAGATTAAATATATTTATATATTTTTATTTTCTAATTCAGATAGACATTATTTTAAGGAATTTCAATTAGTTATTAAGTATCAATATTCAGTGATATCAAAATCAGTCAAACTGATGATTAGTAAATATGCCATTTTGATGCTAAATAGTAATGGATGATATTTAAACAATTTTCAGTTATTTAAACAAAATCTTATTTATTTTGCCAATCCTCAAGCTAATCTTGATGGTTCTTTCCATTACAGCATTATTTTCAATCATAGCATTTTTAAAAAGTCAGCTGAAGTTATAGTAATCAATGGGGATTAACTAAATTATATACCTTTTACAACTCTCCTGACAACTAGCATAATACCACTAAATAATTTAGTGAAGATTTGAAAACATCATAATGTCCCTGTAGAAACATGGATTATTATAAAGGATCTACAGATTGTTAAAAGGAGAAACAAAAGTAATAAAATAAATGGGGTCTTTCTTTCTCAAAATGATTACAAATATTACTGATGAAACTAAACATTTAATGCTCACTGAAATATAGCCTTAGAAATTAGTCTACAGGTTGTACATACATTTCATGCAGAAATTCCATTAAATCTGTCTGAGGAGATAACCCATGGGACCAGCAAAAAAATGCTTCTGTGTTAGGAAATGACTTTTAACTAAAGGTTAAATAAAATTGTACTGATGTTATTTTAAACTGATTACTCAAGACAGTGATTCTTTTGGAATGGTTATTACTCCAATTTGCTCTCCATTTCTTTCTGCTTTTTAAATTCCCAGTACCCTTTTATTTCTCTTACGCTCATATTTTAATCTTTATTTCTGCCTCCCCTACTCTCTTCAAAATCATGACCCTATCTCGCCCTTCACTGAGAGTTACATGTATGAGAAACCAACTTATTAGTTTACCCCTCCCTCCCATGATTACCTTTTCTTCTATCACCATTCATTTATCTCATTTGTTTTTTTCCCCCCAGGGATTCATCAGGGCAGAACACTAAATTTCCACTGATCATTTATATTCCACAACAAAGGCAATTATGCACTTGGTAACATGTTTGATTCGTAGATCTTTACTTGTTTCTAGACTAAAATTCTAAATGATGATGGCAAAAGTGTGATGATAATTTAAGTTACCCAAGACTAAAATTTCCTGAAGATAACTATTATTTCACTTATATATGCATCTAAACATTTTATAAATTATAACAACATTTAAACATTTTCTATCCAATCTATCTGTACAAATATTAGGTTTAAATTACACACACACACACACACACACATATCTTAAAATAGGTTTGCATTGAGTTGTAATTAAATATACATTGAAAATTCAGCTATGAACATATTAGTATTAATTAAAAGAGTTCTTGCATATTCTTGTCTTCTCTTCCTAAAAGCTAAATTTGTTTCTCAATTTACTATTATAGTGTATTTTTGAAAATCGTTTCAATATTTAAGTAAGCACTTTAGGTAAAACAGGCATCTCTAACATTCATACAAATGTGTTCACAAACAAGATTTAAAATTAGGCAGTAGTTGAATTTCCACAAGGCTAGGGAAAATTGGTTGAAAAGGAAGGCTTTACTTTTCATTCATTCTGAAGTTTTTCAAAATAGAATTTAATTCAAGAACTAAAAGTACATTTTATTTTTTTTAATCAAACTTCACTTCAAATCTTTTCGTAGGTAGTTAGCTGTTAATACTGACTGGATTTGTCTATAATTTGATTTCAGGGAGTTCACACCACCTGACAATTTTGGATACCTGAGAATCAAAAGAATTACAGATAACTGAAAGATATCAAGTGACTGAAAAATAGGAATTTAGTTAACATCAAAATAAGGAACTCACCATACTTTTTAAGTTTGAGAGTCATTGCCATAATCATATTGGATTGTCACAAATCTGACAGTCAATATTTGTATACTTCCTTTAAACAAAGGAAGGTTCTGGAGAAAGATGCAGAGAAATCAGGAAGAATCCTCTTCATTTGGAGAGATTAGAATATTAAATAGAAGATATAATGTTATATTATTAATCAAAGAAAAGTCAGATGGAAGTGTTATGGTGTTCTGAATTTTTATTGTATTTGCAGTTTGGTTTAAACTCTTCTACAAGCGAGTTTTCATTTCTTCAGTGCTTATAACTATGCAATAAAATATATGGATTGCTTTTAAATTTTAAATTTACAACCTAAGTAAACTGAGCATTTTGTCTTCTACCTTAAGGTCAATTTCAGTATGGAATTACATTGAGACTGGGCGCAGTGGCTCACACCTGTAATCCTAGCACTTTGGGAGGCAGAGATGGGTGGATCACTTGAGGTCAGGAGTTCAAGACCAGCTTGGCCAATGTGGTGAAGCCCCATCTCTACTAAAAATACAAAAATTAGCCATACATATAATTAGCCATACATACAGGTGGCAAACACCTGTAATCCCAGACACTCAGGAGGCTGAGACAGGAGAATCATTTGAACCCAGGAGGCAGAGGTTGCAGTGAGCTGAGATCATATTATTGCACTTCAGCCTGGGCGACAGTGAGACTCTGTCTCAAAAAAAAAAAAGAATTACATTGAAAAGAACACAAATCTGAGAAAATTATTTAAAAGATAAATTAATGTCCACAATCTCTTAAAAGGGCAATGAGCCACAGTACACTGTATCCACACTATCAAATTTCTTTACACTGCTCTGTCCAGGTCTTTCCCCAAAGTCTCACACATCAAATCATTATCTATGTTTTTCTTATGTTAGAACAATGCCAGGTGTTTTTTAGAATAAAATTTCTATTTTGGAATAATTTTAGATTTTGGAAATGTCGCAAAGATAATACAGAGAGCTCCCCTGACCCCTCATCCAATCTCTTGGATGTTAATGTCTTACATTTCCATGGTAAACTTGTGGAAACTAAGAAGTCATCACTGGTATATTTACTGTTAACTAAACTCAAGGCTTCACTTGAATTTCACCAGTTTTTATGTGAATGTTCTTTTTCTATTCCATGATTGATTCCAGGATACCACTCTGCTTTTAGTCATCATGTCTTCCTCCTCACTCTTTTCCTCAGTTGTTTTTCAGTCTTTGTTTTTAATATTTTACCAGTTTTGAGGAGTGCAGGTCAGGTATTTTGTAGAATATCCCTCAAGGTGGGCTTGTCTGATGTTTTTCTCATGTTTAGACTGGGATTAAGGGTTATAAAGAAGAATAACCCATAGGTGAATTTCCTTCCTCATCGCATCATATCAGGTGTGCATGTGACTTGGCTTGTCACATGCACACCTGATATGATATCACATGACTTGTCACTGGGTGATGTTAACCTCAATCATTTAAATAAGATAATGTTTGCTAGGCATTACTACTATAAAGTTACTGTGTTTTCGTTTCCTATACCCTAGTCTTTGGGTATAAATCACTGAACTCAGCAAACACTCAAGGTGTTGTGGTAGCGGGAGATGCTGGAGAAACAAGCTCCACTTTTAAGAATGGCAGTCTCCACATGTATATTTGGGATTCTTTTGTAAGAAAGATGTGTCCCTTCACCCTCATATATGTATTTTATTTAAATATTTGCCTTCATCAGTATGTATTCACATCTATCTGTTTTACGCTTTAGGGTGTAACCTAATATTATACTGAGTTAAGTAGTACCCCCAAATATTTATGTCCACACACAACCTGTGAATGTAACATCAATTGGAAATAGGATCTTTGCAGATTTAATCATGTTAAGATGAGGTCATACTGGATTAGAATGGGCTCTAAATCCAATATTTCTGATGTCCTTCCTTTTAAGAAGAGGAAAATTTAGAAACAGACATTGATGCACTCATAGGGGAGAATGTTACGTAAAGACTGAAACTAACATGGAATAATTAGTCTATAAGCCAAGGAAGGCTGGCAACCATCAGAAGCTAGGAAGAAGCCACAAAGCCTTCTCCCCAAGAGCCTTCAAAGAGAACATTGCACAATCAAACCCTTGATTTCAGACTGCTAAGCTCCAGAATTGGTAGAGAATAAATTTTGGTTGTTTTAAGTCTCCTGGTTTGTAGCAATTTGTTACAGCAGCTAAAGGTAATCCAGATTTGCCCTGTAGATCTTTCATGTTGGTTCTTGTATCCCTATGATATGCTACCATCAAGCTCTAGAGTTTTATACTCATTTTTTTCTCTCTTCTGCAAGCTCATCTAACTTCACTCTTTATGTATCTATACTATATATATATTTTTTTCTCCAGATATTATTTTCCTTTTTTTTAAGGTGGCGAAATACTTAACTTTTCTCCTCCCTACCATTAGTACAGAAAGTTCTTTACTGACTAAGCAAGTAAACTTGCCTCTTAAGGGAGTGAGGGTTGGAGGGATGGGGTTGGCAGTAGAAAGAGTCTATAAGTGATCTGTCTGCCAGTGTCTTTTTCTACATTTGTCACATAATCAGTAGGTTCTGTATTTAACTGATTATCTTGCTAATTATCAAATGTTTGATAAATATTTATTATGTTCTTATTTATTTAAATATTATTAATTTTGTATTATCTTATAAATATATATAATATAATATATATTATAATACATTTATTATGTTCTTATTTATTATATTAATAATCACAAATCTTGTCTTCTCACCATTCCGAAAATACCATAAGTAAATAGTAACAACTAGTGCAAAATTTGGAGGCTTATATATGTTCAGATTATTAAGTATCCTGAAAGCAAACAATAAAAAAACATGTAGTGAAATTACCACGGATGACACACAAAGAGTGAGCAAAAGGAAATCAAGTGAAGTGAAATCTTCCCTTTCTACAGGAATATTAACTCATCAAAGAATTCAATCATCAGTTTATTGTGAAATTTTATTAGCACAATTATCCTGTAGCAAAATGAATAGATGAAATATTTCTTTTTGTATTTCTGCCCAGTTAATAATACAATGAATAGATTTAATTCAGTCTGTAGGACATTAGCAAATTAAGCAAATAATCCCCAAACTAGATGATTACATAAATTAACTAAAACACCCTCTATCCTGAGATTCTTCTTTCTAAATGGAAAAGTAAATACTTCCCCAAATTTCACCTTCCTGATACATGAACTAGATGTTGTTAAAGCAGTTTTTTTGTTTGTTTGTTTTGTTTTGTTTTTTTTTTTTTTGAGACGGAGTTAGCTCTTGTTACCCAGACTGGAGTGCAATGGCGCGATCTCGGCTCACAGCAACCTCTGCCTCCTGAGTTCAAGCGATTCTCCTGCCTCAGCCTCCCGAGTAGCTGGGACTACAGACGTGCACTACCATGCCCAGCTAATTTTTGTATTTTTAGTAGAGACAGGGTTTCACCTTGTTGACCAGGATGGTCTCGATCTCTTGACCTCGTGATCCACCTGCCTCGGCCTCCCAAAGTGCTGGGATTATAGGCGTGAGCCACTGTGCCCAGCCCCATTACAGCAGTTTTACTCATGTACATGTTATCATTATTTTATGATTTCTAAGATCAACGTAGCAATGATAACAGGACTAAAAAAGAGAGGCAAATTTTACAGAAAACAAATCGCAAATTAGGATGAAAGAAATATTTCATTTCTTATTATTTTATGCAAATCTTATGTTGAACAATTATCCTTAATATTTTTCTCAGATGTGCTCATTAGAGAGCCTTATTCTAACCCACTCAGAGGTATATCTCACGTAAAACTGTACTATGTGAAGCTCAGATAGTCCAATTTCTATTTAATTTCTTCTGTATGAATGCATAGACTTCAAAGTGAAGTCAAGTATCTAATAGATACCCATGCAACTTTATTAAATTCTTCAGAATCTTTAGAGTTTCCTGCAAGTCTAAATTGGCAGCTTATCCTGAATCTAAATGTAATGTACTTATTTTGAGAGTTTGTCTATGATATAATAGCATTTTATCAAATCTGTGCTCATAATATTATTAATGATAAATTAATATCATAAAGAATGTTTATATCGATCATTGCATAAAATATGTATAAAGTATGACACTTATTTAACCAAGAAACACAAGGAATTTTTCTAAATATTGTTTTTCTAAATTATTTTTCTAAAATATATACAAACAAAATATTGGTCATTGTGTGTTATATCCACCCAATCTACAACTGGCAACTTTGCATATAGGGAAAGAGGAGTGATGCATGGTATTTGAATACATTTTAATGTCAGAAAAATGAAGAATGCATCAGAGCAATTGTCAAAATGGAATGATTAGTCTATAAGCCAAGGAAGGCTGAACGCTTTATAATAGTATATTAATAGGAAGAAAATGCCTTATAATAGTATATTAATGTCTGAAAAGTTCAGATTGTGCTTCAGTAATCCCAGTAAAGATGCAATCAATGCACACAAATGATTATAAAAATAAATACACATTGCTTAGAAGTCTTAAATCATTCGCCTATAGCTGATTACCGGATACCATATAGAGCCTGAGTTCCTATGATACCAAATACTCAAATTACCTAAAGATAAGACTGACTATACTAAAATGATTAATTCCAAATTATAGGTAAAAAATAAGCACAAGGTATAGTATATTTGATATTTATGGTAGATGTTATTTTTCCCAATTATTCACTATCTCCCCTCTAATAGTATAATTTAGCCCCACTTTTACCATGCCTCTCGATAGGTAGATTCTTTTCTGTTCCATTGTCATGCTGAGCCTTGTGACTTGCTTTTGCTAATGGACATGGCATACACTGGTCAAAAGCTTTAAATGTGGTTGCATAAATTGGATAGGTGCTTCTTTGTTCTGCCAGGGGAAAAGCATATCACAGGTTGGGCCTGCTTTTTCAACCTGGATCCTGGGATGAGAAGACATACAGAGTAAAGCAGTGCTAACTTGCAGGCTTACAAACAAGAAACACACATTTACTGTTATAAGTCACTAGGATCTCAGGGTTGCTTGTTACAGCAATACAATTTGACTAACACAAATGCAAGAGATAATTTTACACTCACTATTGGTCTTTCAATCATTTAGTATACACTATCAGCTTACTATTTTTCTAAGTACTTTTGAATTGTATAAAAGTGTTACTAGCAGACTTAAGATGGCAATACTGCCAGATTTGCTCCCATGGATTTACTTGTTGGACCCCTTGCCACAGGTTACCTTGGCCATTGAACCATTTAAGACTTTACACTGCCTTTGAACAATCTTCTCTCAGATGTGGTAACATCTGAGGCTTTTAGCCTAAACTATCTGGTTTTTGGACTTCCTATTTGAATCTGTCTTTATTTATCAACTTTTCTGCAAGGTTAAATTTAAATGTGTTAAACCTCTGCTCCTGCCAGATGCCAAACCATAATTTTACCTGGTTCTGTGTTTCTCTCTTATTAAAAGTACAGGAGGATCATTCAGACTGTAGATGATACTATTTGCCTATCTACCAAATGAAAGTTTGAACCCAATTGATTCTACATCACACTAAGGAAAACTAATATGCAAAAGGGAGTCAAAACTTTTAAGGAAGGGAGTGACACAATCACGTTTATGATTTAAATGGATAACTGTAATAAGAAAATGGTACAACAAATAGGGTAGAAGAAAATACTGGCAGAAAAAATAGGAAACTTTTATAAATGCTAAAGTTCAGGCAAGTGGGAGGTTCTGAAGGCATAGAGTAAGATCTCAGGGGTCAAGAGTTAGGGAATTTCTAATGCAATCTCAACAAATGAAACAAGTTCAATTTAGTGGTGGTAGTATTTTTTAAAAATCATTTTGGGTTAGAAAGGTGATGTTTGGTTGCATAGGAAAGTTATTTATTGGAGATTTCGGTGTATCCATCACCTAAGCAGTGTATGTAGTATCCAATATGTAGTCTTTTATCCTTTACCCCCTTCTCATCTTTCCCACCAAGTCCCCAAAGTTTATTATGTCATTGTTATGCCTTTGTGTCCTCATAGCGTAGTTCCCACTAATAAGTGAGAACATACAATGTTTGGTTTTCTGTTCCTGAGTTACTTCACTTAAAGTAATGGTCTCCAACTCCAGCCAGGTTGTAACAAATGCCAGTGTTTCATTCCTTTTCATAGCTGAGTAGTATTCCATGGTACATATATAACACATTTTCTTTATCCACTTGTTGGTCAATGGCCATATAGGCTGGTTCCATATTTTTACAATTATGAATACTGCTGCTAAACGCATACATGTGAAAGTGTCTTTTTACATAATGACTTCTTTTCCTCTGAGTAGATATCCAGTAGTGGGATTGTTGGATCAAATTGTGGTTCTACTTTTAGTTCTTTAAGGAATCTTTATACTGTTTTCAATATTGGTTGTATTAGTTAACATTCCCACCAGCAGTGTAAATGTATTCTCTTCCCACCACATCCATGCCAACATCTTTTATTTTTTGATTTTTTAATTGTGTCCATTCTTGCAGGAGTAAGATGGTATCTCATTGTGGTTTTGCTATGCATTTCCCTGATAATTAATGATGTTGAGCATTTTTTCACATGTTTTGGTCAGTGGTGTATCGTCTTTTGAGAATTGCTTGTTTATGTCATTTGCTCATTTTTTAATGGGAGTCTTGCTTCGACTATGTGGGCTCTTTGTGGAATTGCATTGAATTTGTAGACTGATTTTGGCAGTATGGTCATTTTCGCAATATTGATTCTACCAACTCATGAGCATGGGATGATGCTTTCATTTGTTTGTGTCATATATAATTTCTCTCAGCAGTGTTTTATACGTTTTTTGGTAGAGATTGTTTGTCTCCTTTGTTAGGTACACTGCTAACCATTTCATTTTATTTTTTGCAGCTGTTGTTGATTCTCAGCTTGGTAATTGTTGGTGTATAGCAGTGCTACTGATTTGTGTACATTTATTTAGTATCCTGAAACTTTACTGAATTCATTTATCAAATCTAGGAGCTTTTTACATGAGTCTTTATGGTTTTTCTGGATATACAATTATACCATCAGTGATGCAAAAATCCTCAACAAAATACTAGCTAACTGAATCCAACAATATATCAAAATGATAGTACACCATGATCAGTGGGGTTTCATACCAGGGATGCAGGGATGGTTTAACAGACACAGTCAATAAGAGTGATACATCACATAAGCAGAATTAAAAACAAAAGTCATATGCTCATCTCAATAGATGTAGAAAAAGCATTTGACAAAATCCAGCTTCTCTTTATGATAAAAACCCTCAGCAAAATCAGCATAGAAGGGACATGCCTCATGATAATAAAAACCATCTATGACAAACCCACAGCCAACATTCTACTGAATGGGAGAATGTTGATGCATTTTCACTGAGATCTGGAACAAAACAAGAATACCTACTTTTACCACTTTTATTCAGTATAGTACTGGAAGTTCTAGCCAGAGCAATCAGATAAGAGAAAGAAAAAAGGGCATCCATCTTAGTAAAGAGGTAGTGTTTTTGCTAATTAAATATACTGCACATTTGACAATGTAACAAATGACAGAGTAACTGGATCTATATGCTGACTATTGGATTATTATATTCATCAACCATTTAATAGTGTGTGTGAAGTAAACACAGTGAAAGAAAAGAACTCTAATCATTGAAACAAAGTACAAAACACAAAAGAGAAGGCAGCTGAAAAGTTACTCAAACTAGTAAATAATACACATGCTATGATTGGATGTGATACTCAAGGAGATATTATTGTTTTAAAAATTAGAAATTATGACTTTGGGAGGCTGAGGCAGGTAGATCCAGATCACTTGATGCCAAGAGTTCAAGACCAGCCTGGCCAACATGGCAAAACCCTGTCTCTACTAAAAATGCAAAATTTATCAAGGCATAGTGGTGCACATCTGTAATCTCAGCTACCTGGGAGACTGGGGCCTGAGAATCACTTGAACCAGACAAGCAAAGTTTGCAATGCAGTGAGATCCCACCACTGCACTCCAGTCTGAGGGAAAAAAAAGGAATCACATATTATGTTTTCTTCACTCATAAAGACATTTACCTAATTTGACTTCTTCGTTATTGGCACTGTGAAAAATAAGTTCATTCTCATAAAATTCAATGTGGCACTTTGACTAAATAAAATTGTTATTACCAACATTTTATGACTGAGAGGTTAAACATTAATAAGTTAGTCCAGTAACTCAGCCAGCAGAGGTTAGTAGCATTTGGAAAAGAATGCTCTAATTTCTCTTTAGAGACCCTCAGTTCTGGAAGAGATTGGTGTTGAAATCCTTTAGGCTAGGGCCAAATCCTTTGGGTTCAGCATTTATGATATGAACACTAGAAAAGATTGCAATCTTAAGGAAGAGAAAATAGCAAGTCAGAATGTAGAGGTTCTCAGACTAATAATCACAGTCAGCAAAGGTTAACTTCCTGATTCTCTGCTTGAGGGAGATGATGACTCATTAATTATACAAAGCAACTCCAAATACAGCTTTCACACATCTCTCTTTTCTAACCCATTTTTACTTTAAGTGAGGAGTGAACACAAAATGTAGAGTTAAAACTCCTTTCTTACAAAAAAAGGAAGAAAGAAAAAAAGATAAACAACCTTCTACTTATACAATTATGTGGTAAATATACTAGTCTCAGCATTAACAATTTTATACTGAAGATGGTCTTTTGATCACTTTATTACTTGTTTTTCTTTATTATTCTTTTTCTTGAAACCAAAATGAAAATCTCAAGTTTAACTGGGTAGGAAATGACAGAACTATATTTTGTAGCAAATAAGGATGATATTTAAAATTGTATTCTAGGCACTGTTTCCAATTAACTACTTGTTGATAATTCTGATGCATGCCCTCAGCAAAAGAGGTAAAATTTATCACAGAAAGAACTACCTTGATGTTATAAAACCCCTGCTGTTCTTTGGCACTTCTCAAAGCAGCAGCCTGCCTTGGTGCAGGACAAAGTCATTTTCTTGTATGATTGACTCAAAAGGGGTCATGTTATCAAATTAGCAGGTAGAGAATAGAAAAAGTAATATTGTACTACTATGCATTCTGCATACTTACGTTAGAGTAAAGTAATTATAATGGATGTGCATTAAGAAATGAATGTATTTTTATGAATAAATATAATGGTCTTTTTAGAAGATACAAATATGACTAAATCTCTCTTTTCTTATTTCTCTGTAATATACCCATGAAAAGATATCCTAAAAAGAAAAATAATTCTCAACTACTACTTAAAAGAATGACAGAAACCAAATAAATTCTCAATTCTTACAAGAATTTCTACAATCTGTCACCTGATGAGTTAAAACCCAGGAACATTGTCTTCTGTCAAGCAGCCCTAGGCAGTCTTTCTGGAGAGGCGTGCTGCCAGAAGTTGTTCTAACAAGGGGAGGAATGAAAGGTACTACTGTAGCTACAACTTGAATTCAAAGAAATTGGCTCGGTAAAATCAATTTAATGCATTCGGTATAGGAAATATTATATTGAGGATAGCCTCAACATTCCAGCCCCTAATATGTCTAATAATTTCAGTGCTGGAAAAAGAAAACAGATGCAAAAATCGGCCTGAACCCTAAACCCAATTTGGAGAATTTAAGAAGAGGGCAGGAATGAAATGCTCATCTCCAGCTGACATACTACTCATTTTCAAATATGGAAGCTCTACTGTGCTATTAAATAGAGCATTCTTTACTATGCAGAGTCTGAGAAGAGGAATGAAAGCATCTCTCCAAGATAGTGTGCTCCCTAATTCCAACTCTATGTTTCAACTTGATGTTGAAAATCTTGCTATTGGTATAAAGTTCTCACATAATAATGAAAGTTTCAGCATCACAGAAATTACATAGACAGTTTCCTTTGGACACATTACTAAGCTATTCCTTGAGTTGGTAGCTGAATCTTGAAATTTTTTCTCTCACAATGAATGGCACCTTTGGAATTTTCAACAACACCAAACAGAGCCATAAACTGAGCACTTGTCACAAAATCTCAAATCTGTCTATCATTAGACTAGATCTCTAGAGATTAGTCAAGGAATCACAAGAAGAGTGGAAGAACAATAATAATAACTTGCCTTAGTAAAATTTTAAAGAACCAGAAAAAAATTGGGAGAAAAAAGATTTCTGTGCGATTCATGATACAGAACAACCACACATAAGCAGATTTTGAAAACAGCTGCTATTCTTTTTTATAGAAGAAAAGCAAGCATAGTAGCTGCAAAATAAAAACTAAATCAATTAAATCTTATTAAAGAACAATCCAAGAACAATCCAAAGAACAATTGATGAAAATAGTTAAGTAGTGAAAATCAGTGACTCAATCAGTCAATGAAACAGAAAATAAAATTAAGAAACATGCAAAATAGGGAGGAGATCATTAATTTTCTGAGGATTTTTTTTTCCCGAAGGGAAAAATGGTGCACATGAAAGAATATCACCAATTTTTAAATGCCTAATGAAATTACATAACTGGGCAATGATTACCAGTGCTAACTTACATCACACATTGAGATACCTAGAAATTGTATGCCTCATGAAGGAAGTACACAATACCAGCTATGGAGAATTCTTGTCAAAAACAAACTTCAGTCTGATTGAGCCTATTAGTCTGTTCTCGTGTTGCTGATAAAGACAAAGCAGAGACTAAGTAATTTATAAAGAAAAGAGGTTTAATTAACTCACAGTTCTGCATGGCTGGATAGGCCTGAGGAAACTTAAGATCAAGGTGGAAGGGAAAGCAAATATGTTCTTCACATGACAACAGGAAGGAGAAGTAAAGGGGAACTGACCTTTAGAAAACCATCAGATCTCATGAGGCTTATTCACCATCACAAAAACAGCTTGGAAAAAAAACACCTCCATGATTCAATTACCTCCCATTGGGTCCCTTCCACAACATGTGGGGATTATGGAAGCTACATTTGAAGATGAGATTTGGGTGGGGACACAGCCAAACCATGTTTTTCATCCCCTGGCTCCTCCTGTATCTCATGTCCTCACATTTCAAAACCAATCATGCCAGCAATCTCTCAAAGTCTTAACTCATTTTAGCATTAACTCAAAAGTCCACAGTCCAAAGTCTTATCTGGTGCAAGGCAGGTCCCTTCCACCTATAAGCCTGTAAAATGGAAAATTTATAAAATGGGGAATCACTTTCTAGATACAAGGGACCAGGCTTTGGGTAAATACACCAGATCCAGATGGGATAAAGTGATCAAAACAAAGGGGCTACAGGCCCCATGCAAGTCCAAAATCCAATAGGGCAGTCATTAAACTTTAAAGATCCAAAATGATCTTCTTTGACTCCATGTCTCACATCCAGGTCAAGATGACACAAGAGGTGAGTTCCCAGGGCCTGGGACAGCTCCATCTTGTGGCTTTACAGGGTACATCTCCCTGTCCTGGTTGCATTCACAGGTTGGTACTATCTGCAGCTTTTCCAGGTACATGGTACAAGCTGTCAGTGGTTCTACCATTCTGGGGGCTGGAAGACAGTGGCCCTCTTCTCAGAGCTCTACTAGTCAGGGCCCCAGTGGGGAGTCTGTATAGGGGCTCCAGCCTCGCATTTCCCTGCTGCATTTCTCTAGCAGAGGTTCCCCTTAAGGCTCTGACTCTGCAGCACACCTCTGCCTGGACAACCAGGTGTTTCCATACATCCTCTAAAATCTAGATGAAGGTTACAAAACCTTAATTCTTGTCTTCTATGCACACACAGGACCAACACCATGAGGAAGCTGCCAAAGCTTGGGGCTTACCCCCTCTGAAGCAATGGCCTGAGCTGTACATTGGCCCCTTTTAGCCATGGCTGGAGTGACTGGGATGCAAGTTACCAAGTCCTAAGACTGCAAACAGCAGGGGGAACCAGGACCTGGCCCAGGAGACAATTTTTTCCTCCTAGGCCTCTGGGTCTGTGATGGGAGGGGCTGTTGCGAAGGTCTCTGATATTCCCTGGAGACATTTTCCCCTGTGTCTTGGCAATTAGCATTTGACTTGTCATTACTTATGCAAATTTCTACTGCTTACTTAAATTTCCCCCTAGAAAATGAGTTTTTATTTCCTACTGCATTGTGAAGTTGCAAATTTTTTAAACATTTGTTTGTTATACTTTAAGTTCTGGGATACATGTGCAGAACATGCAGATTCGTTACATAGGTATACACATGCCATGGAGGTTTGCTGCACCCATCAACCCATCATCTACACTAGGCATTTCTCCTAATGCCATCCTTCTCCTAGCCTCCCACCCTCCAATAGGCCCCTGCGTCTATGTGTTCTGTGTGTTCTATGTGTTCTCATTGTTCAACTCCTGTGACTATGTGTCTATGTGTTCTCATCGTCTATGTGTTCTCCTGTGGCCCCTCCCTGTGTCTATGTGTTCTCATTGTTCAAGTCTCACTTATGTGTGAGAACATGTGGTGTTGGGTTTTCTGTTCTTGTGTTAACTGCTGAGAATGATGGTTTCAAGCTTCATCCATGTCCCTGCAAAGGACATGAACTCATCCTTTTTTATGGCTGCATAGTATTCCATGGTCTATCTGTGCTACAGTTTTTTATCCAGTCTATCAATGATGGGCATTTGAGTTGGTTCCAAGTCTTTGCTATTGTGAACAGTGCTGCAGTAAACATACATGTGCGTGTGTCTTTATAATAGAATGGTTTGTAATCCTTTCGATATCTATCCAGTAATAGGATTGCTGGGTCAAATGGTATTTCTGGTTCTAGATCTTTGAGGAATCACCAAACTGTCTTCCACAATGGTTGAACTAATTTACACTCCCACCAACACTGTAAAAGCACTCTTATTTCTCCACATCCTCTCCAGCATCTATTATTTCCTGACTTTTAAATGATCACCATTCTAACTGGCATGAGATGGTATCTCATTGTGGTTTCGATTTGCATTTCTCTAATGACTAGTAGTGATGAGCTTTTTTTCATATGTTTCTTGGCCTCATATACCTTTTTTCTGAGTAGTGTCTGTTCATATCCTTTGACCACTTTTTGATGGGGTTGTTTTATTCTTATAAAGTCATTTAAGTTCCTTGTCGATTCTGGATATTAGCCCTTTGTCGGATGGTGAGATTGCAAAAATTTTCTCACATTCTGTAGGTTGCCTGATCACTCTGATTATAGTTTCTTTTGCTGTGCAGAAGATCTTTAGTTTAATTGGATTCCATTTGTCAATTTTGGCTTTTTTTTTTTTGCCATTGTTTTTGGTGATTTAGTCATGAAGTCTTTGCTTAAACCTATGTCCTGAATGGTATTGCCTATGTTTTCTTCAAGGGATTTTTAGGGTTTTGGGTCTTATGTTTAAGTCTTTACTCCATCTTGAGTTAATTTTTGCATAAGGTGTAAGGAATTGGTCCAGTTTCAGTTTTCTGCATATGGCTAGCCAGTTTTCCCAACACCATTTACTAAATAGGGAATGCATTCCCCCACTGCTTGTTTTTGTCAGGTTCATCAAAGATCAGATGGTTGTAGGTGTGTGGCAGTATTTCTGAGGCCTCTGTTCTGTTTCATTAGTCTATACATCTGTTTTGGTTCCAGTACCATGATGTTTTGGTTACCATAGCCTTGTAGTATTGTTTGAAGTCAGGTAGCATGACGCCTCCAGCTTTGTTCTTTTTGCTTAGGAGTGTCTTGGCTATATGGCTCTTTCTTGGTTCCATATAAAATTTAAAGTACTTTTTTTCAAATTCCATGAAGAAAGCCAATGGTAGCTTGATGGGGATAGAATTGAATCTATAAATTACTTTGGGCAGTATGGCCATTTTCATGATATTGATTTTTCCTCTACATGAGCATGGAATATTTTTCCATTTGTTTGTGTCGTCTCTTATTTCCTTGTGCATTGGTTTGTAGTTCTCCTTGAAGAAGTCCTTCATATCCTTTGTAAGTTACATTTCTAGGTGTTTTTTTTTCTCTTTGTAGCAGTATGCTCCATATCCTCTTGAATGCTTTGCCGCTTAGAAATTTCTTCCCCTAGTTACCCTAAATCATCTCCCTCAAGTTCAAAGTTCTACAGATCTCCAGGGCAGCACAAAATGCTGCCAGTCTCTTTGCATAGAAAGAGTGATCTTTATTCCAGTTCTCAAGAAGTTCCTCATCTCTATTGGAGACCACCTCAGCCTGGACTTTACTATCCATATCACTATCAGCATTTTGGTCAAAGCCATTCAACAAGTCTCTAGGATATTCCAAATCTTCCCACATTTTCCTATCTTCTTTGAGTCCTCCACCAAACTGTTCCAACCTCTGCCTGTTACCTACTTCCTAAGTCACTTCCATATTATTCTCTATCTTTATAGCAGCACTCCACTACCCCATACCAATGTACTGTATTAGTCTTCTCACATTGCTAATAAAGACACGTCTGCAACTGAGTAATTTGTAAAGGAAAGAGGTTTGATTCACAGTTCAGCATAACCAAGGAGGCCTTAGGAGACTTACAATCATGATGGAAGCAGAAGCAAACACGTCCTTCTTCACATGATGGCAGGAAGAAGTTCAGGGGAACGTTGCCCTTTATAAAACCATCAAATCTCATGACACTTATTCACTGACATTAGAACACATGGGGAAAACCTACCCCCATAATTCAGTTACCTCCCACTGGGTCCCTGCCATGACACATGGGCATATAGAGAGGTATAATTCAAGATGAGATTTGGGTGGGGACACAGCCAAACCATATCAGGCTTGTTCTATCTAATTTCTAGTTTTCTGGGCACAAAGAAACATATGCTATAAGAATCCAGTAAGAAAAACCTGATTGTGAGAAATTCTGCAAGAGAAGTAATTCAGTTTCTTCAACAGGTCAATTGGAGGGGAAAAAAGAAGAGTAGAGAGCAGATTTTAAAGACTTGAGAGACATAGCAACTACATTTATATCTGGTCTCAGAATGCTCAAATGAAAACAGTAATATATAAATATCATGCAAAGTCAAATTGTCATTCATATATATGGAGGGAGGGCGGAGAATATCTTGTTTCTGTTCTACAGGGCTGAGTTCTCTTTGCCTAACAGTCCATTCTCCAGCTCACATCCAAGCAGAAGCAGTTGAAGCAACTGTCTATTTGGGGTCACAAAGAGGATCACGGAAGGTGAGATGGAAGAGTCTTTATGGCAATGGCTAACAACAATACCACCGCTTTTAAACTGAAAAAAAGAAATGAGTTTCATGTACCCTAGTGAGATTCTAATTTAAATTTTAAGCTTTATCCCTGTACAGACAGTGCTAGATCAGCTAACTCAAAATCCATATTGCATTCAGTACCAGGAATGAGAAGATGAGGGGAGTAATCTCAAATTAATATAGTTTTTTAATGAGATTAAGAATTTTCTCCTACTACACAATTACACATTGGTTCCAGATTGGTTAATTATATATGAAGAGAAAAGCTTCCTTCATAGGTGTATTTCTTAGACTCAAACAATTCTGTAACAAGAGGCAGTGAAAACAATCGTAGTGCCACAAACCTGGAAACGCTTGCTTGTAGAGTGTGGGCTTTGTGACTCAAAAGTCACTCAATTCAATTCTACAATGCAGAAACACAAACCAAGGTGAAAATGAGAATTCAGGTGTTTGGATTAGACTATGCAGAAAAGGGGAACTTTATAAAAGACTTCACAATGGAGATGCCAGAAAGGCAAATTTAGAAACGTATGGAAGAATGTAATGATGGCTCAAATGGAACTCTTTGCAAGATGAGACATTCTGCGTAAATGGATTTCTGTCCCTGCCACATCCTGAATGCATAAGGCCAAAATTAACCTTGTATTGGGAGAGTCCTTCTGATTGAGTGTATTTTCTTTCATTTCTTTAAACTTTTAATTCATAAGGGCAATATAATTTGTGCTTTTATTCTTGCTCCAGAGCTGCTGGGTGGGTAGGTATCCCTAATTCTGAAATTCAGCATTTAGGAAGCACACTATAATACAGATATAAGCCAATTATTCCCTAAAGGTTTTCTAACAAAATGGTATTTTGGTTGCCTTCTCTGTCTTTTTCCATGTATTTCTCAATTGGTGAAGAGAGATACTAATTATTGGTCTCCTTATATCCTAACCCCTATGAACACAAAAGAAAGATTTTATCATTTAAGTTTACTTTCTGAAAATGTGCACACCAAAATAAACTGCTCCTATAGGATCATTAATGGAATTGTCCAGAAATCATTCAATAAAAGTAACTCTTAAAAGGGAAAGTTTCTATAGAAAGAAAACTGGAATTCTCAGTGAAACCAATGAAAAAAATCAAAGATAAGAAAAAAAAGAATTAGAGATTCTAAGTTTATATAAAGCCTCATTTATTAGACAAATACTTATTGATTAGGGGCTCTGCTAGGCAGAGTAAATACAAGGTTGAACAGACATATGGATACCTGCTTCCAGGGAATTTGAATTCTAGCTAAACAGAAGTAACAAAGCAAAACTATCAAGAAAGAAAGATGCTATGTTATTTTACATGTTTAAGTTGAGAAACAGAATCAGTAGCAAACTAGCTGGGCCAAAAAGGGTAACGTGTTGAAGAAACAAGAAGGGAATTTGTTCTTTATCTTTCTGAGGCTACATGTAGAGCAATTTCTGCAGAGCAATTTTATTTTCTTTCTTATTTTCTCTCTCCAGGCTACCCCTATTTTAGTATGCATATGATAGACAATGAGTACCCAGTGTTTGTACTGAATTTCAACACAGAATATGGATTTCATCTTTGAGTCATAATTCCTAATTGACCAATAAAAACCTGTTTGACCCAAAGTTAGGAGTCTACCAAACAACCAGTCATTGGTAGCCAAAGGTAGGGTAGGTGGGGAGTTAGAATCATGTAACACTAACACGAGGTGAGGTCTCTTGGAAGACTTTGCTACTTTACTACGCAATGTCTATTCTCTACAACTTTATGGTTATAATAGAACCCTAATTTTGTACGGGGCAACAATGCTTCCAGTTGAAATATAATATTCCTTAGCCTTTCTTGTGGATAAAGATAGTCATTTGACAAGGCTCTGGCACAACAAAAATAACTGGGATTTTCCAGGTGGGGCTTTGGAGGAAGCTTTTTTAAAGGGAAGACATCAAAAGCTCATGCCCTTTGTCTTTGGCTTTGGTATTCTTCTTCCCCAGAACTCAGCTATAAAGCTGATGGTGGCTAGCCATGTTACAAGCATGGAATGGCAACCTCAATGGCAAAACTTCATGTTAATATCAGCTGAATAAAGAGATTAAGGAGAATAAGTCTTAAATATTATTTTAAAAGCTATTATAAAAGTCCTGGACTT
The DNA here is from genome assembly GCA_963573385.1 of Cacajao melanocephalus. Lineage (NCBI taxonomy): Eukaryota > Metazoa > Chordata > Mammalia > Primates > Pitheciidae > Cacajao > Cacajao melanocephalus. The sequence goes on from CAUYLG010015428.1 coordinate 72,795, forward strand.
CTCACCTGCAGAAATTTGCGATGTGACAAAAATAAACTTTCCGTTTAGCTAAATCACAATGAATTGAATTTCAGTCATGGGCAACCAAGTGACTTAAGTATTGCCCCTTTGTGATTAGCTTGTGATGCCTATCTATATCAGAGAAGTGGATTTTGATTAAGCAATTCAAACAGACTTACCTTCAACAACAAATGGGAACAACGACAGTAATCAAAATACAAAAATTTTTTTTAAAAAGTTAAAAATGTAGACAAACGTAGTAAAACATTAGAAGGGAATGGAGAAGGTTTGGGCAAAAGCAGAGTACTTTTTACACTCTATAACAGTTTAGACCAATATACATAATTGTAGAATAAGAATATTTGTGCAATGCCTTTTAAATTATTCAACATAATGTAAACATCAAAGCTATGGTGAAAATGGAAATATCAGTTAAGCCCAACTATTAAAAATGTTCATTAGATGAGAAAGAGATAACCTTATACAAAAATAAATGAAAATACTATGTAAACAATGAATTAAAAATCTCAGCTTGAAGTGAAAAAAAAATGCTACCTAGATGTAAGACATAGACCTACAGCAAAGGGAATCCAGAAGGAGAAAAAAAGAATGACAAAGACTTACTAATAAACTTTGTATAAAGTCATCATATGAGTGTTATTAATATCAAACATATTAGAAATTAACTCAATCACTACATAGTCTATTATTTACTATTTAGTTTTTAAAAATGATAAAAGCCAAACATTAACAAATATTCATGTACCAAACAATATAGTGCTTAAAAGCATAAGGCAAACATTTTTAGAAACTTAGTATTTGTCAGAAGTTGAAAATTTGTTTAATCTCATTATGAGTCTTTGACAGGTTCATTACGCCAAAATCAATAGAACTTCTGGAGGAAATTAACAGGTTAAAGAAAAGTATGATTTTGATGTGATAGAGGTCTCCGTTTGAACCTTGGATCTAAGTAAAATGCTATAAAAAATCCTCATTTTGGAATTAAAGAAGAAGAAATAGGAGAAAGGAATTACTTTTGCCACAACCTAAGAAAATGAGAAAAAGAGCTAGAGGAGAAGGGAGGTGGAGGGAAGGTGAAGCTGCAGGGGAGGAAGAGGAGACATAAGAGGAGCAAAGAAATCTAATTCAGGTTCTGTATTATGGTCATTATATGCATTACCTAATTTAGTACTCACATGTGCCTATCTCCATTTTACAGAAGAATGAACATAATTTCACAGGTGAGTAATATTTCCAAGATCAAACAAAGGGTTTTTCTTTGTTTCATTTTTAATGTTATCATATTTTCTTTTTCTAACATTTGAAATTTATAGTTTAGGATTATTGTACTTCGAAATGTTTTTAAAATAAAGCAGATTAATTTTCTAGTTTTGGAGAAACAAAATTTTAAATTATGGTAATGATAAGTTCTTGACTGAAGAATCTAAATTGTATGTTATCATTTGCTCAAAACTTGATAAATACTCACAACTTACATTTTTAGTATATAATTGAATGTGTTTTGAGAGAAACTATTGCTAATATTATTCACATTTGTTTTTCAATGTCAGAAGCATGAGGCACAGAAGAGTATATAGCTTAAAATAAATAAAAAGTTGTACAGTTTACATACAAATTACATGATCCAGGTCAAAATATATAGCAATATAGAAATCTTTTCACTTTTATAAAGTAACCATTTGAAATCCTTTAAAGAATTATTCTCTTCAAACATTTTGAAACAAATTTGCCTTTTGATTGGAACTATGTGTTTCATTATAAAGATGGAACACGATGTTCTGGCTTACATATTCTCTGCAGAAGGAGGTCCTTTTTTGTACTGAATTTTTAGCATATAGTAAAGATCCAGATTGTAAAAAAAAAATTAATTTCAGGCATGACAGACTGGAAGTATATATTGAACAGATCTGGGAACAGAAATGATGCAAATGCCTTTCTCCCAGCTTCTGAAAATTATGTAATGGACCAGAATTTCAAGATAGACTTCTGTTTGAGTGAAGCATGGACTCTCAATCAGAGGACAGTATCAAAAAATGACTTTTGGAAAGCAAAGTATAAGGCAGTTTCCCACAAATGGTAGGTAGTTCCATGAGCATTGACTGTAGTGATATCATTATAGCTAAGCATCAGGAAACTCACATATATTGTAATTATTAGTGGTGGTAACAGAACGTGGATAGTAAATATTTCTTCTGAATGAGCAAGAGCAGTTAAGGAAATTGACTCATGAAAGGAAGAAGACCAGTGATGCATTAAGAGCTAGAAATAAAAATCAATAAAGTTGTTTTAATTCTTCAGCATATAGCTATTATGTTTAAAGTATTATACATTTTGGTCAGTCACAATGATGATGGTAACATTTATATTGCCTATACATTGATTTTTATATTATTTAGTGTTTCTATCTCAAACCAAATAAGAATACTGATAAGCTAATAAAAATACTTGAAAAATTTGTCCCTTCCTGTCATTAAAGTATTTAAAATATGGCAGTGGCAAAGAGTGCAACTGAATAGTGCTAACCAGTTGCTATTATAAAAATTTTGCCATAATGTGTTTGATAAATGACATTTAAAAAATAATGAAAAATTAGTAATTCTAATACATGAAAATTTAGTTCATTTATACTTGCATACATATACCTAGAATTAGAAATTTTTCTAATAATACATAACAGCTATCAATAGAACAGATGGATGGACTTTTAGACAGGTTCTGTTAAACCATTCCACTTAAAAATTGTCTACAAATTTCAAGTCAATGCAATGCAACTCAACAAATGTTTTATCAAGAGTCTGTTAATGTGCAATTTTTCCCTCAAGATGTTACTAGAGAGGGAAGGAATAGGAAAGAAACACATCAAAATTTTTTTGTAAAAAAGACATGACAAATCACTCAAATATACAAATAAAATGCTGTGGAAATATACAGGTATCTTAAACGTCTAAAGTATCAGCAAAGACTTCATGGCAGGGCTGACATCTGAGATGGTAATGTCAGAAAGGGCAAGAATTCAACGTGAAGAGCTATGAAGGGGGACTTCATTCAAGGGCAAAAGCCAGTGAGAGTCTACGCTCATAAAATTAGTTATGATAAAACTCTATAAAGCCAATAGATTACTTCCACTCAGTAAGAAGGTAAAAGATCTATAAGAGACATTGGTGATATTCAGTTATCCAAGCACTCAGAAACCCTAAGTAGCCAGGGCTTTTCTACAAGCAGCTTGTGCGAGATGAATTTTCAATTCTATCTCTATCTCTATCACCTATTATTTATTTATCTATTTCTGCTTTTCAATTATGATATATCTGTAAAATAGCTGCTACTTAATTTTATCATTGACGAAGTAGATAGTACACACACACACACACACACACACACACACACACAGTGTTTGCTGTTCTCAAAATACCACCCTGATGACATGACCACAGAATTTATAAACCTTCAAACCTTACTCTGTGAAATACTTTCATAGAAATTTTCAGAATGATCCCACACAAACTCATGTCTTTAAGATAATGTACAGTTGAAATTCCATGCCACATAGACTCCTGATTTTAAATTCTCATAAGGATAAGATTTGTGTTAGGAGAAAAACACCACAAAAGAATTGGAAAGATAAATGAGCAGAAATGTGACATATTAGTAAAATAGAGAGAAAAAGAGAAAATGTGTGTAATTAGCTTAATTGCTTCTATGATGTATATTCAAATAAAAATATATTTTTAATATTTGAAATTGTGGCTAATGCCTTAAATTCCTATTGTTTCATCATCTTCAGTAAATTTTCCTGAATATTTTTTTACTAGTTGTATTTTTTATTTCTATGGTGTCTTTTAAGTAGATCCAAGCTGACATCTTTTATTTCAATGTAAAAGCTTTAATATGTATATATTTTTAAACACTCTTTTTGCTTTTAGAATTTTCTTTTATATCAAATGGAATAGTAAATGGCCATATACTATTTAATGGCGATAGAAGTGCGTACCTGTTCTGGAGTCACTTTATCCTCTTTACTTATGGTATGCTATTATCCTGTTACTTCCTTGTTCTAATAATACTTCTTTCTATCCTCATATCTCAATGTCTTTTTATATGCTCCCTCCTCCAAGAAATCTTTCAAAATAAAATGAAATATAATAATAATGATATATTTCTTATTGTTTTTACATGGCTGACACTGAGCTAAATGTTTTTCATCTATTACTCCTTTAACATTCACAGAAACCCTCTAAGGAAATATTGTCAACCCATTTGATAGGGAAATCAAGGGTCAACATGGTTCAAGTAACATCCAAGTCTGTCAGTTTCCAAAGAGCAGCTTGCTCTTTGTGTTTGTGTGTGTTGTGTGTGTGTGTGTGTGTGTGTTCTAATCTCATCCTTTTCCACATGATCATATGCAAATATATATGCATGAGTTTGTGTGTGCAAATACATATATATGTATGTATGAATGTGTATGTATGTGCAAATATGTATAGATGGATGTGTCTGTGTGTGTATTCCTACTGATTTTTGTTGAAGATTACAGCCAGTCTTTTTATATCTGCCTTCAGATTGGATTATAAAATGGTTAAGTGAAGTGATAGTCTTATTCATAGTCTTTACCCAGTCTTCATAGAGTCTTTGCATTTTCATTAACACAGTAACTGCCAGATAATAGTTACTTAATAAATTATTGATTGAATAGCAAAAAAATCTCTAAATATACCTAGAGAACTGTCTGAATAGAGTAATAAACTCCTTAAATTCTTATGTTTTCATTCATTATTGCCCATACAGCTGCTTTTTACTAGGAATAATATTTTCTATTCATTTAATTTTCTCCATTTTTAAGCATGTTTTCAGGAAATTTGCCTATTACTAAGAATAATATGTTCCGAAAGTGTCAAATTTGATTTTGCATAGCAAAAATGATTACAGATTAAAAATTTTTATCACAAATCACCTTTCTTAGTAGGAAAAGTAAGAAATATTTTTTTTTTTAGGGATCTTCTTTTTCAGTTGATACTAATTAGATTTTTTTAAACCAAGTTTAAAGCTCACACTGTTCTGGCTTGAACAGTGCCAAGTGATAATCCAATGTGACATACATTTCCTATAGCAATAACATTTTGGCAGATAAACTCCCCAATGAGAAACAACCATTCCTATGCTTAGATGAATTTTGTGATAGAACGCAAATGAAAAAAAAAAGTAACAGAATTTTCAGAAAATACTCCACAGTATAATGAATCCCCTTTCCATATTTACAGAAAATGCCTCAATCCATAGAGGGTAAAAACATTGAATATTTAATAAACAATACATCATAGATTCCTCATTGTCCTTGGAATGTTGATAGAATAACTGATTATTATTTACACTAAAATTCATTCCTGGAAATCTTGTATCCTTTCCCTTCATTATGCAATGCTGTCTTGGACCTGGGAGTCTAGAAATGTGGAAATTATAACACTTTGACACACCATGTAAATGAGGTATCGCAGTAACATGCTATTTAAATAAAGTTTGGAACAAACATTCAGTAGGGAAGTTTGGAAAACTTATAACAAGATTACCTCATAACTTCTTTTTGTAAGAGTATTCTTGTATTTCCCCCCAGCCATTTTTAATTCCAACAAGAAAATACAGTGAGCCAATTTGGCGCTCCAGAAGCAAAGCTGCACATTGTATTATTGTGGCAATTAGTCAGGAGCTGAGCTCTTCCTTTCCTTTATGTAGATAATATTTCACTTGGAGTATTTTTATCTCTGTGATGGAAATACCTGTATTGGATATTATCAATCTCAATCAACAAGATATTTTCCATCATCAGTTCTGAAATTGAGGCTAACATAGGACAGGTAATAGAAGTTTCCAGATTAGCCTATGTGCTTTATTCATTTTCTACATGTTATTTTCATGATTAGTTGCAAAACCTAGACAACTGGATGCCTGTGGAAAGCTTTAGGAGAGATTCAATTTTGAAGTTTCTTTTTAAAATGTAATAAGTGTATTTTTAAAATATCATGGCTGTAGCAGCACAAATGACTAGCCATAGTTAGGGATGCCACCTGTGGCCATGCAAAAAAGAATAAAATGAAAATATCTCATTTTTGGAACATAAACCCATATCTTTAGAACTGTGCTGTTTTTAGGGGCATTTATTTGCTAATGAGCTAGAAACCAAACATGTATATATTTAGAAATAAAATGATGTAAGCCTAAGGGAAATAAAAATTCAGATTTCCATGGGCAAATCTCAGACAGGCTTCATACACCTCCAAATATTTATCTGTTAAAATTAAATATTTCTTTACCTTTCTAGAATTCAAGAGCTGCTAACTAGAGGTGGCTTGGAAAATCTACACTGCCTATGTTTTCTACAGTTTTTGGATTCCAATCAGAGACCCCGGCCCTTCTTTTCAATTTTTTTCCTTTTATATCTTCTTCTGAATGTCGTATCGTAAACAAGCATTTAATATGAAACTTCTTTCTGTAAACAAATTAGATAAGTTCCAACAGGCTAAAAACCAGAGAGAGCAAAGAACTATCCACAGAGGAATCTGGCAAGAGAGGCCCAGACAGTCCCTCCCTCAATAAGCCAATGTATCTCCTCAGAAACTATTTCAGTCACCATGTGTTCCCTAAATAGCCTTCTGAAGAATTTCCCGAGGAGATTTCTTCCCAATGCACTTATGAAGTTTCCTTCCATTAGGGTGGGCTTTTGGGAAGAAGTAGATGAAAGAGACCATTAGTTCAGCTTACTAAAGATAGCTTGCCGTATACTTTAACCCTGACAGGGGAAAAAAGACCAAAAACATTGTAATGAAATAGCAGAATGCTTTCTGAATAACAGTATGAGGTTTTCAAATTCAAGTCTGGCTATCCCAATGCCAATACATATGTACACTGGAGTATGGAAAGCTATAGCTTATAAATAATCTATCTTTTAATGTTTTCGTTCCTGAAACTATTTCCCAAAATAGTGCTCTATCTTTTTGAAAACTGTGGCCTTTCTTATTTATATGACTAGAGGAGTAAAAGCCAAATGATCATTTCACATCTCTTAGGCATCTTCAATGAAGAAAGCCACTTGTCAGTTTTATTTACCTAAGGACTTTAAATTGATGAGTCGCTTTTGAAGAAAAGCAATAGAATTTAATTCTAGTTCATTTGGGCTTTTTGCTTATTTCCAGCAGAGCTAGCTGAGAGAAAACTGAAGGAGACTAATTTAAAATCAAAGTGGATAGGATAAGCGATTGTACTTTCTTAATGGAGAGTTTACCAAAAACACATTTTAATTTTTTATATTTATTATACACTTAAAACATGTAGAGTTAATTGTGGTGGTTGTTTGCTTTGCTGAAACGTATTTTAAGTTTATATACATTAAAAAAAAATTCTTCCACTTGATAATATCCACTAAATCTACTTTTTAGCTATAAATCCTTCAATTTTTATTTTGCTTTTATTTTATCGATGGTCAAAGAGATAACAATAGATGCATCGTTTTTTTTCTTTTGTTTGTGTGCATGTGTTCAAAAATTTTGAAATACTTTTATATTAAGTAATTGCCATTTTCAAATATGGAAATATATCCCTTGTAGCTCTGTTGATTTCTAAACATACATAAACGTAGCTACTGCACATTGGCCACATTTTTATGACAGATTTTTAAATTATAACTTATTCTCTTAGGCCAACAAATGGTCATAATTTTAAGATACTGTGAGAAGAAAAATCGTCTCTTTCTCCAAAAACATCCACAACAAATACTAACTCATTTTTGGTTCTCTTTTGTGGTAGTTTTCATGTAAGGAAAACTCAAAAGAAAGCAGTTCCTAGATTTTTATCCATTGATTAGATGTTAAGGGTTTTGTGATAGTACTTACATATTATTTAATAATTTCATCTGATTTGTAGTCTTTGATTTTTAAGTGAGACATTCTGAATACATTTTCTTCTCATAATCTCTTGTCTGTGTATACAAGGATGCCATTTATTATAAATTACATCTATTTGATTAAATCATTTTTTATTTTTCATGAAAATATCACACCTTTAAACCATGTTCAGTGAATTCTAACATTTTTTCCATGAAGACAGGAAAACCTACCACTGAAAGGCACATGTTAGATTCTCTTGTTTTAACAGCTTAGAAAAATGTATTCTCCCAGTACTCCTTGAAATTTGATGAGTATTAGATTATCTATGAATTTTTTCTTTTGATAAGTTTTAATTAATGAAACCAGTATCATTTCATCCTCCACTATAAGCTAATATTGTAAAAGAGAGAAGTAATTAAGATACAAGACCTTTAGAAATCCTAGGTTTTACAAATTTCACCTTAAGATAATCAGACAACAGATTTTTAATAGCTGCTATCAGTCTATATTTATCGCAGCTCATTGTAAGAAGGGATTAGACATTATAAATCAGAAAGTGTTAATGATTACATAGTAAAGCATTATTGTGCTTTACTATGTAATCGAATATGTGAATGAAAATCTTGTGACTTTAGTCTTAAGTCTATACAATACAAAGAAATCAGTGGAACTAGCTGATTTTTAAGTAAATGCAGTCAGTTGAAAATCAGTTTAACAAATATAAATATAATGACTAACTGGGAAAATACACCAAATATGACAAGCAAAGAGATAAAATCCTTGTAACATGAAGAACTTATAGATTAATATCAAAAATACTAACACCTTGGCAAAGCAAACAGAGGTAACTTGAAAAAGAGAATCACACGTACTAATTGTGTGTACATGTGGGTTGTGTGTGAATATGAAAACATAAACAAGAAGAATATGCAGAACAGAAGTACTCTCTGGGGAGAAAGAGGAAGGAGAATACAAGGCATTTTAAAGATAGCTATAACATTCTATTCCAAAAGCAAATCAATCAATAAATGAAGATAATATTGTGAAATTGCTAATATTTTTGTCAATTTTTTCTGATAGGTTCGGAAGGATTTATTTTCCGTGCTTTTCCTATGTTCCTCATGTTTAAAATAAATTGTAATTTAAAAATAATCCTCAAAGAATTTGTAATAGAAATATAGAAAAATGACCAATTATAAATAAAATAACCACTAAGAGGTTTATCACACTAAAGTAATCAAAAATGTAATAAAACGAATGATAAAAATTGGCAAAAACTATGAAAGATCTTAAAAATGTTGGATACTCAATGTTAGCATGGGTAGGATGATGAAGTCACATTCATATGATGCTGTGGGAGTGTAAATTGGCATAACCTTTATGAAAATCCATTTGGCAGTAGGTATAAAGAGCATGAAAATGTTCGGCTCATTTTGATCTAGTAATTCCATTTCTGGGAATCTAGCCTACAGACAAAAGACAAATGTGAAAAAAATATATAGGCACAAATATTCTGACCATTTATTCATCTCCTCAATGAATATTTATTTATAGATCCCTTACTATGTGTCTGATATTTTATTAGCCACCAAGTATACAGCAGGCATGGAGACAGATAAATTTTCCATTGACTTTCCCATTGAAGCATTTTTTTTTTGTAAGAAGAAACTGAACGCAGATTATCCAACAACAAGGAATATGTATATTTATATATAAATATATAGCATATCTCACATAATTAAATAATTATAATTTTATTGTATAAATTAGGATATACAATATAGTGTACATATAGTGAAATAGCAAACAATCACTTTTATTGAGCAACTACTATGTGCCAGGACCTATTTTAATCATGGTTACATGTATCATCTCATTTAATTCTCACAACAACTGCATGAGGTAGTATATTAACTTTCTATTTCTGTTGTAACAAATTACTACACCCTTAGTGGTTTAATAAAACAAAAGTTTTTTCTCTTACCAGTGTTAGAGGTCAAAAATCCAAAATGGGTCTCACTAGGCTAAACTCAAGGTGTTGGCAGGGCCATGTTCCTTATGGAGTCTCGCTCTGTAGCCCAGGCTGGGGTGCAGTGGTGCGATCTTGGCTTACCACAACCTCCGCCTCCCTGGTCCCAGTTCAAGCAATTCTCATACTTCAGCCTCCCAAGTAGCTGGGATTATAGGCACGAACCACCATGCCTGGCTAATTTTTAGTAGAGACAGGGTTTTATCATGTTGGCCAGTCTGGTCTTGAACTCCTGACCTTGTGATCTGCCCGTCTCCACATCCCAAAGTGCTGGGATTACAGGCATGAGCCACCACGGCATTCCTCAGCTTCTGGCCCCGTTTCTTTATCTTCAAAGTTATCAAGGTTATGTTGAGTTGTTCTCACACTGCTATATCTCTTGTTCTATCTCTCCTGCCTCTTCCACTTATAATAACCCTTGTAATTATATTGAGACCACCCGAATAATCCAGGATAAACTCCCTTTCTCGAGGTAAATTGATCAGCAACCTTAATATACCTTCAATTTGAATTCCCCTTTACCATGAACCCTAACGTATTGTGGAGATTAAGATACAGACATCTTCTGAAGGCCATATTCTAGCTACTACAGGTAGGTACTAGTTTTATCCTCATTTTACATAAAATAAACAGAGAGAAGAGGTGTTTGTTATTTGGCCCAAAGGTCATACATATACTTAGTGACAAATCTGGTATTTAAATCTAGCTAAGCAACCCAATATGTGGGCTTTTAATCACTATGTTGTATTTCATAAGCAAATCACTGATGCTGAATCTCCTATAACAGAATAGACAGTTTTCAGAGAACAAAAGGTGAGAATCTGATAAGATGTTAATGCCATTTACCTCCTGGTAATAAGCTCATGGGTAATTTTTATTCTGCTTCATTATATATTTGTTTGTAATTTCCACATTTTATTTAATAAATATGGTTAAGAATTGTTCTATCATCAACTTGACGAAGCTGGGAACTATTTCCTGAAAGCAACTTCCATGTGTGGCTATAGGTTCTAGCTGACCAAAAGTTATACTGCACATGTTCTGGAAGATGGAAGCAAAGCACAACCATTACCCTCTAATGGTCATCATCAGTCAGGCTACGGGAGACAGATACAGCTATGCAGGTGATTTCAAACAGTACACTGTAGTTTGCTTTGCTGCGAAGTCACAGAGACACTAGCCCTGAAAAGCCAATAACCTTCCATGTATTTCTATACCTGTCTCTTTCTGTTGCCCCTGTTCTGCAGCTGTATGTGTGTAGCTTCCATATTTCCAGGTAAGAACCGACATATCCATCTGTGTCAGAACTGGCTACTTTTCTCTAGTATTGCTACCCCCTTTTTTGGATTTTTACATCCCTAGCTTCTCTCACAATTGTGTAAGTTCTAACACTTAGAATAAATTTATTCTTCCTACCATGCACAGTGTTTCTGCATTTCTGATTGAATCCCAACTGATACAGTTATTAGAACCAGAACTCAGTTGCTTCTGCAATAAAAAGCTGCAGGAAAGAAGGTTTGAGTTAAGTATTGGCAGAAATATCAGCTTTATCTGTGGTAATGTGGAAAATAGGAAGTGTACCCAAGAAAATTCATTGATCTGGCTGGCTAAAGAGTATGTTGAAAGTACTAACTGGTTTATTCTAACCATATGTGATAAAACATGAGAAAAGAGAGATAAACTTATGAAGGAAGTGTTTCACTATTTGGCAGAACTTAGGTTGTAAAGGGTTGAGGACAGTTATTTCACTGAGATTTAGGCTCTCCAATTAAGAAATGGCCTCAGAGTAATGATCAAATCCAGGAACCTTCTAGTAAAATATCATCTCAGTTTAAACACAGAGTCAAATGCAGTTTTAACTCTGTATTGGGACTACTGATAGATTTAATGGCAGGCCTTGTAGACAGCAAAACAAAGCTTGTTAACTTGCCCTTTAGATCTTCTCTGCTAGAGGGTGTCTATGGATGGATTTTAAGGGTGTTATAACACAGCACCCTAAGCCTCAGGTCAAGATAGAGAATGAACGGTTGTAAAGACATTTGTGTGTATGCTTTTGCTTAATCATGTAAACATCAATAATATTCTGAGTAATCCACCATGTTTTTAAGACATTTGCACTGGTTGAAGTACTAACAAATTGTGTTAAATAAGAGAGGTTCAGTTCAAAGAACAAATATCATAGGTTTTCTCAAATTTCTATGGGAAGAAAGCAGGCTGAGAAAGTTAATCACCTGCAAACGTGGGCCATTCCCTGTAGGAAAGGAAGGATGATTCAGAGTGCAGAGCCACTTGGCTGGAGAGTGGAGTTAAGAACCACAGGGAACCACTCCCAGGGAGCACAGCTGTGCCCTAATCAAGGAACTGGCATTGTTACACTGGCTGGATCAGAACTGCTATGAACTAGCAAGCACTACTCATTCCTCATTCCTGCTTTTAAATAGAAAAGTTCACGGAGGTGACCCATATATCACACCTACCCCAAGACCATCTTGCTGCAAGGAAGCCCAATGTCTACATGGACAGGCTGAGTAGAAAGACAGAAGCAAGGAACAAAACCCAGCTGGGCCAGCCTCCCAGCCCACGTGCCAGTGTCTGCAGCACCAGTGTGGAGAACAACCAAGGAATCCTACTGACAGGGAGGACTGAGGCCTTCTGCAAACCATTTCAGTCAGCTCCAGCTGCTTGCTCACCCCAGCTGAGGTGCCAGCATCACGCAGAAGAGATAAACCATCTCTGCAGTGCCCTGCCTGAACTTATGACCCACCATATCATGAATAAAATAAAATGGTTGTTGCTTTACTTCACCAAGTTTTGGGATAGAATCAATACGTAGCTGAAACAATATGCAGTCTGTGATTTTAAAAAGTATGTGCTAATTTTATAAAGAAATTTTAAAAATATATTGGAATGTCCCTTTTTTCCATTTGCTGTTTTGGCAATTTTAAATTTAAAAGTTACAGAAGTAAACACCTAATGTTCTGAATCAAAGGGAGGTAATTCACCTAGAATTCAAATGCAATCACCCAATAAGCATTTTTGTGTGGCTTCAAGCTGGAAGTTGCCTTCCCCTCCTCTTTCTTCCCATAACTCTTAATTTAATGTAGCACTCATCTGGCATTCCCCATAAACTGCTTGCTTAATAGGTATCGGTGATTTCATATTATATTGTAATGATCAATGCAATATACTACAGAAGATACAAAAATATATAAGGTATTATTTGTGTCCTCAAAGAACTCAAAGTCTTACAAACTACTCTGATTACTTGTATAAATAAATATACTATTGTCATATATGATTGACAAAATTGTGTTCCATAAGGAAAATTCAGAGTATTGCAAGGATTCAAAGGAGAGATTTTATTTGCTACAAGTTATAACAAATAGTGTATGTAGGAGATAGAGCTGAGATGAAACTAGGACTATATTGGCTTTGGGTCCAAAGTGGACTCTAAACTTCTCAAAATCAGGAATATGATGATCTTCACGTCTAAATTCCTCATGCACCTGTCAAAGAGTTTTGAAGATTATAGCAAATTGTTTGTTGAACAAATTATTGGATGGATTTCCAATTTCTGTGTATTGTATTGTTGGGAAAGAATCACTTGATTATCTTTTGTTCTAGGATAATAATTTGACAATGTCTTTTTTACTACCAATTTCTGTGGGATGCAGAGAAGATAAAACCATTGTGACAGTTTTAGATAAAGTAATTTGAAAAGCATAAATTACTATTAGACGAAAAAAGAGGATAATATTCACTAATATTTCTCATGCAGCAATGATTTTGCCATGTTTGCCTGGAGTAACAAGGGCAAATGGCTTCAACATGAAAGTCCATGCAGTTTGTTCAAGATATTTTGACAGATTCTACATTTTCTCATGATGTTATTATTTGTAATGTTTATAAGCATCATCTTATGACCTGATTGAAGTAAATGAGAGCAAAGTAAAAAGAGAGAAAAAAATCTAATTCAGGATAGAGCTGTAAAGACAAAAGATTAGAATAAGGTCCTTTCTGTCACTGAGATAAATTGTTACACCCTTTTATGTTCTACATCATGGACTTCTAACACATTCACAACTTGTATGTGTCATATGGGCATGAGCTATTTCTCATCCTCCCACTCATACTTCCTTCCTAATAGCAAGTTGTTCCAAAATATCTTGTCAGCAAGCCTTTGCTGATGCTTGAAGACAAACTTGATTCTAAATCCCTTTGCTCTTTGTGAAAGAAAGAAAATTAATCTTGTTTTATTTCCAGTGTTAGAATACAAATCAGTATTATAGCTAATTTCAGAATTTTATGAGTGTTTAAATTAAATACATAGAAAACACAATGCCTATTCTTGAAAAGAGTTAAACTTAGATGCTGTATACATATAAAATATGTCAAGTTTTGGTTTTCTTGATTTTTCTATATCCTTGTTTCTCAAAATCTATGTATGTATTCCTACTTAAGCAAATATATTAAGAATTATATATTTTTAACAAACTTTTGAGAAAAATCTCAATTAATATGTTAATATAGCCACATGTATTTAAATAATGATTGATTAAAAAGAAAAATCAGAAATTTACCAACGCCACTTCCTTGAAAATTACAAAAAAGCTTGTGACAAAATTTCAGCCTAGAAACTACATATTTCTTATCCTAGCCACTGTGTAGGCTTCAGATAAAATTCATAACCTTCAAACTTCTGAAGTAGAGGGAACATCCCTCCCAAGTCAGCCCTCACTGCCTACAGTTGAAGGTTTGACCCCGGTGTTGTCTAGCTCAGAAACATTACCAAGAAGTAAATGGTGGTGCTGGACCCAAAAAACTACACCATGGTGGTGACTGCCTCCCACACTCTACAATTGTAATACTGAAAGCAGTTCCAATGCCAGGGCATCAACTAACTGGAAATAGGACAAGGTTTTCTGGTATTTATAAAATATCTCTGGTACACAAAGAAATGGTAATCAAGGGGCAGGAAAGATATTCATTTATTATGCATTCATATATACACACACATTCATTACCTCAATATATTTATTTTACATTCTTGGTGAAAATGTAAAGTGGTAAAACCATTATGGAAAATAGCATGAAAATTTCTCAAAAAATTAAAAATAGAGCTACCATATAATCCAGCAATCCCACTTCTGTGTGTGTGTGTGTGTGTGTGTAAAAAATGAAATTAGGATCTCAAAGCGATATCTGTACTTCCATGCTTGGTACAGAATTATTCATAATAGCCAAGATATGGAAACAACCCAAATGTCATCAACAAATGAATGCACAAAGTAAATATGGCATATATATACAATGGAATATTGTTCGGCCTTACAGAAAAAAAGGAAATCTGTCATTTGCAACAACATGGATAAACCTGGAAGATACTAAGCTAATTAAAAGTAGCCAGTGTCTGAGGATCCAAGATGGCCGAATAGGAACAGCTCCGGAGTGCAGTTCCCAGCAAGAACAACTCAGAGCGTGAGTGCCCACCACATTTCCAAACAAATTTTCACCGTCCACAGACCAGGAGATTCCCAGGCCAAAAAGCGCCATGAGCTTTCAGCACAGCAATTTCAGCTGGTGATGGCTTGGTGCACAGAAACCCACACAAATCTGGGCGGCTGTTTCAACTGGCGCCTGGAAGTCCTGGGAGACAGAGCCACCCATTCAACTGAAAGGAAGGGGGCAGAGACAGGGAACCATGTGATCTGGCTCAGCAGGTACCACCCCTACAAAACAAGCCATCTGAAACACTCTGGATTGAGAGTTTCCCAGAAAGCACAGCTGAACCCAGGATGGTCCAGCTCAGTGAGGGGAAGGGTGGCCACCACTACTGAGGCAGTTCACACAGCAGCTGGGCAGAGCCTGTGGCAGCTCAGCAACATCTCTGCTGACAGACTGTAACTAGACTACACCACGCAGGGCAGGGCATCTATGAAAAAAGGCAGCAGCACGACATTAACTTATAAATAAAGCCTGCCTTCCTAAGACAGAGCACCTGGGAAAAGAGGCAGTTTTGAGTTCTGCTGCAGCAGACTTAAAAGTACCTGTCCAGCATCACTGCACAGAACAATGGAGCTCCCAGCACAGCATTTGAGCTCCTGAAAGGGACAGTCTCCTAAGGCAGCTCCCCGACCCCCATCTACCCAAAGAGACACCTCATAAAGGAGAGCTCAGACCAACATTTGACAGGTACCCTTCTGGGACGAAGATAACAGAAGAAGAAACCGGCAGCAACCCTTACTGTTCTGCAGTCCCCACCGGTGATCCCCATGCAAGCAGGGTCTGGACTGGACGTCCAGCAGTCCTGCAGCAGAGGGGCCTGACTGTTAGAAGGAAAACTAAGAAACACAGAGAAATAACTTCATTATCAACAAAAAGGATGCTCACTCAGAGATCCCATCTGAAAGTTACCAACTACAAAGACCACAGGTAGATAAACCCACTAAGCTGGGAAGAAACCATGCAGAAAGGATGAAAACACCAAAAACCAGAATGCCTCTCCTCCTCCAAAGGATCACAACCCCTCACCAGCTAGGGATCAAAGATGGATGGAGAATGAATCTGATGAATTGACAGAAACAAGCTTCAGAAGGTGGGTAATAACAAACTTCTTAGAGCTAAAAGAACATGTGCTAATCCAATGCAAAGAAACTAAGAACCTAGAAAAAAGGTTATATGAGATGCTAACTAGAATAAACAGCTTGGAGAAGAATATAAACGACTTGATGAGCTGAAAAACACAGCATGAGAACTTCATGAAGCATACACAAGTTTCAATAGCCAAATCAACCAAGCAAAAGAAAGGATATCAGAGATTGAAGATCAAATCAATGAAATAAAATGAGAAGGCAAGAATAGAGAAAAAAGAGTAAAAAGAAATGAACAAAGCCTCCAAGAAATATGGGATTATGTGAAAAGACCTAATATACATTTGATAGGTGTACCTGTATGTGATGGAGAGAATGAATTCAAACTGGAAAACTCTTCAGGATATTATCCAGGAGAACTTCCCCAACCTAGCAAGCCAGGCCAACATTCAAGACCAGGAAATACAGAGAACACCACAAAGATATTCCTCAAGGAGAGCAATCCCAAGGCACATAATTGTCAGATTCACCAAGGTTGAAATGAAGGAAAAAATGCTAAGGGGCAGCCAGAGAGAAAGGTCGGGTTCCCTTTCCCCACAAAGGGAAGCCCATCAGACTCACAGCAGATCTCTCCCCAGAAACCCTACAAGCCAGAAGAGAGTGGGGGCCAACATTCAACATCCTTAAAGAAAAGAACTTTCAACCTAGAATTTCATATCCAGCCAAACTGAGCTTCATATGCAAAAGAGAAAGAAAATCCTTTTCGGACAAGCAATTGCTGAGAGATTTCATCACCACCAGGCCTGCCTTACAAGAGCTCCTGAAAGAAGCACTAAACAAGGAAAGGAACAACCACTACCAGCCACACCAAAAACGTACCAAATGGTAAAGACCATCAACACAATGAAAAGAATGTGTCAACTAATGGACAAAGCAACTAGCTAGCATCAAAACAGCAGGATCAAATTCACACATAACAATGTTAACCTTAAATGTAAATGGGCTAAATGCCCCAATCAAAAGACACAGACTGGCAAATTGGATAAAAAGTCAAGACTCATTGGTGTACTGTATTCTGGAAACCCATCTCATGTGCAAGGACACACATAGGCTAAAAATAAAGGGATGGAGGAAGATTTATCAAGCAAATGGAGAGCAAAAAAAAAAAAAAAAAAAGCCTGAGTTGCAATCCTAGTCTCTGATAAAATGGACTTTAAACCAACAAAGATCAAAAGAGACAAAGAAGGGCATTACATAATGGTAAAAGGATCAATGCAACAAGAAGAGCTAATGATCCTAAATATATATGCACCCAATACAGGAGCACCGAGATACATAAAGCAAGTTCTTAACCACCTATGAAGAGACTTAGACTCCCACGCAATAATAGCGGGAGACTTTAACACTCTACTGTCAATATTAGACCAACAAGACAGAAAATTAACAAGGATATCCAGGACTTGAACTCAGATCTGGACTAAGCAAACCTAATAGACATCTACAGAACTCTCCACCTCAAATCCACAGAATATACATTCTCAGCACCACATCACACTTACTCTAAAACTGACCACATAATTGGAAGTAAATCACTCCTCAGCAAATGCAAAAGAAAGGAAATCATAACAAACAGTCTCTCAGACCACAGTGAAAGAAAATTAGAACACAGGATTAAGAAACTAACTCAGAACCTCACAACGTGATGGAAACTGAACAACTGGCTCTTGAATGTTGACTGGATAAACAATGAAATGAAGGCAGATATAAAGATGTTCTTTGAAAACAATGAGAACGAAGACACAATGTACCAGAATCTCTGGGACACATTTAAAGCAGTGTCTAGAGGAAAATTTATAGCAGTAAATGCCCACATGAGAAGCAAGGAAACATTTAAAATTGATACCCTATCATCAAAATTGAAAGAGCTAGAGGAGCAAGATTAAAAAAACTCAAAAGCTAGCAGAAGACAAAAAATAACTAAGATCAGAGCAGAACTGAAGGAGATAGAGATACAAAAAACCCTTCAAAAAAATCAAGAAATCTTGCAGGTATGTTTTTGAAAAGATCAGTTAAATAGACCACTAGCCAGATTAATAAAAAGGAAAAGAGAGAAGAATCAAATAGATATAATAAAAAACAATAAAGGGGATATCCCCACCAATTCCACAGAAATATGGACTACCATCAGAGATTACTACAAACAACTCTATGCACATAAACCAGTAAACTTGGAAGAAATGGATAAATTCCTGGACTCTTGCACTCTTCCAAGCCTAAACCAGGAAGTAGTCAAAACCCTGAATAGACTAATAACAAGGGCTGAAGTTGAGACAGCAATTAACAGCCTACCAACCAAAAAAAGCCCAGGTCCAGATGGGTTCACAGCTAAAATCTACCAGACATACAAAGAGGAACTGGTACCACGCCTTCTGAAACTATTCCAAACAATCCAAAAAGGGAATCCTTCCCAAATCATTTTATGAGACCAACATCATTCCAATACCAAAACCCGGCAGAAACTCAATAAAATAAGAAAACTTCAGGCCAATATCCATGATGAACATAGATGCAAAATCTTCAATAAAATACTGGCAAACCAATTGCAACAGCACATCAAAAAGCTTATCCATCACAATAAAGTAGGCTTCATCCCAGGGATGCAAGGCTGGTTCAACATATGCAAGTCTATAAATGTAATCCACTACATAAACAGAACCAAAGACAAAAACCACATGATTATTTCAATAGATGCAGAGAAGGCCTTCAACAAAATTCAGCAGCCCTTTATGCTAAAAACTGGCAATAAACTAGATATTGATGGAAAGTATCTCAAAATAATAAAAGCTATTTGTGACAAACCCACAGCCAATGTCATACTGAATGGGCAAAAACTCGAAGCATTCCCGTTGAAATCTGGCAATAGACAAGGATGCCCTCTTTCACCACTCCTATTCAATATAGTATTAGAAGTTCTAGCCAGAGCAGTCAGGCAAGAAAAAGAAATAAAGGGTATTCAATTAGGAAAGGAGGAAGTCAAATTGTCTCTATTTGCAAACAACATGATTGTATCTTTAGAAGACCCCATCGTCTCAGCCCAAAATCTCCTGAAACTGATAAGCAACTTCAGCAAAGTCTCAGTATACAAAATCAATGTGCGGAGATCACAAGCATTCCTATACACCAATAACAGACTTAAAGAGAGCCAAATCAAGAGTGAACTGCCATTCACAATTGCTACAAAGAGAATAAAATACCTAGGAATACAACTAACAAAGGAAGTAAAGGACCTCTTCAAGGAGAACTACAAACCACTGCTCAAAGAAATAAGAGAAGACGCAAACAGATGGAAAAACATTCCATGCTTATGATTAGGAAGAATCAATATTGTGAAAATGGCCACACTGCCCAAAGTAATTTATAGATTCAACACTGTCTCCATCAAGCTACCTATTACCCTATTACCAAAAGAGAGCCTACATAGCCAAGACAATTCTAAGCAAAAAGAACAAAGCTGGAGGTGTCATGCTACCGGACTTCAAACTATACTACAAGCCTATAGTAATCAAAAGAACATAGTACTGGTACCAAAACAGAGATATAGACCAATGGAACAGAACAGAGGCCTCGGAGGTAATGCCACACATTTACAACCATCTGATCTTTGATAAACCTGAGAAAAACAAGCAATGGAGAAAGGATTCCCTGTTTAATAAATGGTATTGGGAAAACTGGCTAGCCATGTGCAGACAGGAGAAACTGGACCCCTTCTTGACACCTTACACTAAAATTAACTTCAGATGGATTAAAGACTTAAACATAAGCCCTAACACCATAAAAACCCTAGAAGAAAAGCTAGGCAAAACCATTCAGGACATAAGCATAGGCAAGGACTTCATGACTAAAACACCAAAAGCATTGGCAACAAAAGCCAAAATAGACAAATGGGATCTAATTAAAATTCAGAGCTTCTGTACAGCAAAAGAAACAATCATTAGAGTGAACCGACAACCAACAGAATG